>JAGGNH010000181.1:0-70663 GCA_026586065.1 Dioscorea zingiberensis
AAAATACTAGTGAACAAAAAGAATTTAAAATTTTCTAAATTATGAAACATATTTGAACATATAGGGGTGATATTGAAATTTTTTACCATCAACTTTTCCAAAAATTGAACTAATAAAATACCTATAGATTTTATGTAATTTAAGATATATATCTATCACACCAGGTATTACAAATTTGTATATTCAAGGTTCTTAGAAAAAGAACTCAAGAATGAATTCATACTAGGTAGTTTCCTAGCTAACAACATGACATATTAACCAAATATAGCTGATATTTATAAGAATTATTATTTGATGATGTCTCTTTATTGGGGAATTTTTTTTTTTTTTTGTCTTTCTCCTAGCAGAATGTGTATGAATTCACACACATGGCATTTCATCATTTTTGTTTAATATTTTTAAAATATTTATACAATGAATCTTAATACCATTTTAATATTCTTCTATTTCTTCCTTCTATTTCTAGGCTTATTAGTACATGACTAACCATGTTGATTCCTTCATTTTGGGGAGGGGTATTAGGAAATGTGCTTTACTTGTTTTATTTCAATTTGGTGATGCACTATGATGCAAAATATGTATGTAATGGGTGTAATGTAATGCATAAAGCACCAACACATCCTCCAAAGTATTGGAATAAGCTGGATATGAAGTGGTGATCAATTCCTTATGGTGTTTTTCTATGTTCTTGTGTTGATGTGCTTGATGTTAGGAATGTTAGATTGTTTTGGTATTTAAATTTTTTGTCCTTGCGACGAGATATAATTTGGAATTGATCTTTGATGTGCACACAATCCAAGTGAACTTCTATTAAGGGAATTAGAACCATTAGTATAGCTTCTATGCCTTAATACTAAGTTTGGTTTGTTGATATAGTGCTTTTTGTCAATGAGTTTTTAGGAATTTTGATCTTAAAACAGCAATAATTAAGAATTTCATTATATTTGGGTTATTATTTGGGTTGTTTTTATGGGATTGTATTGGAGCATTAAGGGTGATATATGTGTCATTTTCACATTTGATGTGAAAACAATATTTCAAATTGTAAATGACTTTTTGAAAGTAAGTAATTTAGATTTAATGAATTGGTTAAGCTTGATCTAGTTTTTTACAAAATGGTAACATTCTTTTTATGTTATTGCGATTATGCGATACATGTCATAGTCAGGTTTCCAAGCTTTGAGAATGTGCCTTGAGGGCAGAACGGTACATGCAGGAAGTAGAGTTTAGCTGCGCTTTCTGAGATACAAACCTAAGTGTAACTTCCTGCGGAGATATGAGGCTACTGATGATATAAGAACATATACCTTTCGGGTTATAAGAAAAATAAAATCATAGGAGGGTCGCATAAGCCCTCTTACACTTAAAAAGCGAGGCCCTACAAAGGGTCCTACATGGAAACGCTTCTCTTACAAACAAATAAACATAAGAGAGATCCTCAGGACTCCTCTCTGGTAGCTCCTAGAACTCCTTGGCATTTCGACCTCCTGCTCAAGCTTTCGAAGCCTCTACACCTCGGGAATCTGAAGCGAGAAAGAATTGAGGCAAGAATTAAGGCGTGGAAGCTTTACTGACATTTGAGAAAGAAACCGATGAAGAATAATGTCCCACTGCGGGAATCACTTGAGAACATAGAATCTCAACATAATAAGTCAAAACAATGGGACTACATCCCTGGGAAAAAGAACAAATCTAGGAGTCTACCACAAGTAAAGAAATAACGCGTTATGACCCCTAACTTCCAAAAACCCTCAAAGGAAACTACTGCATTGAAGTTTCAAAAAAAAAACTCAAGGATCCGCGGTCTTGTAAGTCGGTAGTACCACCCTCAAGTATGTATGCGACACGCGATTAATATCATTCACGGCGGGTAGGAACAACCAAAGCATCGCCTCTGGCTGAAGTAAGCGAAATGCTAGAATTGTCCTGCATAGTGAACATTTCCCTAACTGAAAGCCCCTTAATGCTCCACAGATGCAGGCAGTAGACCCACAACAAAAACAAGGATACCAACATCCCGAAACAATCATACATGCTCAACAAGAATGAAAGAAAAAAGATATCATGTATGAAACCAACTATCAACATGATAACAGTAAAGCCATAGAAAACTCCGAAGAGTTGGTCCAAGGCAAGTGTACTTACAGAAACTGGAAACCTTCCTAGTCTCCTCCTGCATTGTCTCTAAGACTCCACAAGTGTATCTAATAATAGAGTTTCTATTATTGCCAAAAAAATCCCAATAAAACCCTAAGTTTCTAAATGCATATGCATTATTCCCTCTCTCTCTCTCTCTCTCTATGGACCATAGTCCAGACAGACGGGTCCCACTCGACATTTCATGGACATATTATTTCTCTTTTTCCAGACTTAGAACTATAAGTTTACTTTCCCTTTTCATCCTAGTCAAACTAGAGTCAACCAACTAGCTTTGGTATACCCTGGTCGAGTTAGAAGTCTATTAAATCGGGTCTAACTACTTACCGTTAACTTGGGCCATTCTTATGGGTTTATCAAGCCCATTGGATGTGTACTAGGCCAAACCTACATAAGTTAATGGAGCCAATCACCAACACGTGGCTAGCCATGTCCCCAAGGGTTAGGGCCCAACCACTCTACTTGGATGGTCTTGGTTTCGATCCCCACCTCCTACAATTCTTTTTTTTTTTGTTTTTTTACTTTCTTATTATCTACTTTATAACTTGACTTAGCCCAAACTTGATTCCTTAGTCCAATCCTTTGAGCCCAAAACCAATTGAACCCAATTAAATCCATTGTCCATTTTATTCATGTTAACTAGATTTGGATCAAATCAATTTAACTAATGGACTAACCCTAGTCGCTAGCTTGATAAACTTAGATGGACCCAAACCCTATTTGCTAATGGGCTAAGCTTAGTCAAGTAAATAAATTAGCCCTTTAATTAAACTAAAGTATTTGATTAAATTAACAACTGAATTAATTTTCTAACTAATTCGTAAATCCCCATTTTTTATATTAAACTACATATTTTATTTATTATTATTTTTTTTATCTTCTTCTTCTTCACTCCTCACTCTCACTGTTTCCTCCTGAGCCTCGCCGGAGTTCGGGGAAACTTCCAGTAAGGACCCAAACCACCAGGAGAACCTGTACTGGAGCCCGCGACCTTCTCCGAGCATCGCCTGCGGTCAGCCGGGCTCTGTTTCTCTTCGACAACCACGCTGGAGTCTCACTGTCTCGGCCGAGCAACGCACCAGCTCCAAAGTGAGCTCGAAGCGACACACATATGCGAGTGTAGAAGCTTACCCGGAAGCCGATGCCAAGCCGAGCCTCCAAAGAGCTTTCCGATGCCTAAGAGGAGCAACTCTGACTTTCCCGGCAAACTTGGCGGGTTTCAACTTCCTCCTCTTCACCATTGTCTCCTCCTCCGCTAGTAGATGGCCACGAAGGACCTGCACTCAACAGAGGACGCGAACCCGTCGATCACAATCGGAATACCCTTCTTTCACTCCGATCTCTTTAACCGGACCTTCGTGTGATGGTGCTCGGGCTCTCCAAGCACAGTGCTCCAACCCGAGCCAAAACCAACCCTTTTTATAGGACAAAAGAGGCAGGAGCGGCGTTGCGGCCATGCAAGCTTCCGTTGGTGATGTCCGACCTTCCACGCGAGGAGTAGCAGGCGAAGGTGGCGGGGCAGTGAAATGCGGCCGTTTGGTAGCTTAAGGAGGGGATGATCTCGCCTCGGGATCAGGCTTCGCAGATGGGTGGTGGAGATCAGTTGGATCAAATATAATGGCTTAAATAGATTTAGTTACCTCGTATCAAGCATTCTTCAGATCGTCGGCCAAGATCGTTCGGTCATCAACTGCCAGATCCTCTTGCATCCAAACGCCAACCAGATGATCACCTCTCAGCTCGCCACGTGGCGACATAGATGCCCTTATAACTCCACATGATCAGTACCCATCTCAGATCCTCTATTCTCAACCATTCATTCGCTTCTATTAGGGTTTTATTTGAAAATTTCCAAAAGTCAGCAGTCCTTTTTAAATTACAAATCGACCCATTCTCGGTGAGAAAGGAAAATTTGTTAAGTCCCTCGACTTTTCTTGAGTCACAACTAAGTCCCTCTGTGAGAGGGGACTATTTCCTTCAGATCCCTAATATTTTAGAATTTCAACCAGGTCCCTGATGACCCAACCTAACCCTAATTAGGGTTTTAATCTGTTCAATTTTCATTTTCCCCACTTAATTAAACCGTGTAATTACTTAGGGAATTTCTTTAACTAATCAATTAATAAAAGAATATTTAATCACATTTCCTCTTAAAAATGAAAATCTTGGATTTTACAATCCTCCCCCATTACAATAATTTCGTCCCCGAAATTCCCAACCTTAACTTACAAGGTGACAAATAGATCTGGGTAACGTTTCCTCATATCCTCTTCACATTCCCAAGTCACTTCTCGCTCAGAGTGGTTGTTCCACCTCACTTTGACAAAGGGAATGGATCTATTCCTCAACTGCTTATCCTCAGGCCCGGGATAGCTCTTTGGGTGTTCCTCATGGGACATATCCTCACGGAGTTCAGCGGGAATTTGGGGAATCACTCGAGTTGGGTCACGAATACATTTCTTTAGCATCGAGATATGAAAGACATCATGACCTTTGGCAAGGTCCGGAGGTAAGGCCAACCTGTAAGCCACGACTCCTATACGCTCCAAAATCTCAAAGTGTCCGATATAACGTGGGGCAAGCTTCCCACGCCTATCAAATCTGACAACCCCCTTCATAGGAGATACCTTCAGGTGTCACACCCCGTTTCAAATTCCAGGCCCCGAGCACGTGTACAGACCGGCCGTACCCAAGTAGAGTCAAGCTCAACTCGAATACAAGGCCTAAGTGAAACAGCAGATAACAACAATAATATAGAATAAACTCAAGTCCAAACGAACAAAGAGTTTAAAAGGGTCCATAGTCCCTATACCGAGTCAGGTCCCTACAAGGGTCCTACAAAATAACAACTCTCAGAAGAAAAAAAAAACAAGGGAGACCCTCAGACCTCTGACCTACTAAATGATCTCTCCTCAGCACCAGCCCCTAAACCTCGGGATCTGTCAAAGAGAGAAAAAACAAATGCGTGAGCTTTCGAATGAAATGCTCAGTAAGCACCCCTGTGGGCTCACAAAGACATAATAAAAGCAGCAAGTCAAATAAAGGAATCACAACCCACAGAAAACACAACCCTAATAGTCTACCACAAATAAATCAAATGGTACGACCCCTAATAACAGAAGCCCTCAAGCTTTGTGCTGAGTTTCAAATAAAACTCAAGGATTACTCGGTCAAGATACCCGGCTATAAGCTCGTTTATAAACCACGACCCTCTAGGGTAGGTAAATACCTCGATTAAGTAAGTCCAAATAGTACCACCTCTATGCGTATGTGGAACCGACGGCCGGTATCATTCCCAATGGCCGGGTAGGGACAACGAGCATACGCCCTACTCGTCTGGCTTAGCAGAATACTCAGGTGTCCTATCCACTGATCATTTCCCTAACTTAGCCCCGCATCCCTCTTGAGTCAGGTGGCTGTAGACTACAACAAGCAGGGATACTAACATCCAGAAAGAAACATACATGCTCAAATAGGAATGAATCACCAATAAGGGCGGCATGTATGATACCACTAAAGTATCTATCAATACAAGATAAAAGTAAGTCCAAAGAAACTCAGAAGAGTGGGTACAAGGCGGTTGTACTTACCTCTTCTTGGAAACTAGAACTCCTCCTAGTCACCCTCTTGGAAGTGCCTCGAGGACTCCCCAGAGTATCAGGAGCAGAATAGAGTTTCTATTATAGACAAAATTCTAATAAAACCCTATGTTTCTAGATGCTCATGCATAACTCTACGTTTTTGTTAGGCCTAGGCCCACTACTTGAGTCCCTAAAGACAATCTTAGATTTATTCACAGGCCCACTTTTTCCTACTTCCACATCCTTTTGTTGACTCTTAACCTTCACTTGGTGAACCTAGTCAACTTTACCTTTTATTTAGCCATTATCTGAACCCTAATTGTTCATCTCTAGTTATCTTAGCTAAATTGAACCCATCCTGAAGCCTAATTAAATTATTTAGCTTAACCTTGACCTTTTAATTTAGAGAGGGCATCTCTATCACATGGGTAGCCATGACCCAAAGGGTGAAGGCCCAACTACTTTGAGTCTAGTCTAACTTGACAAAGTTAAACTTATTAAACTCCACTTAATCAAGAAACTAATTTATCCTTCTTAATGGGTCAACCCAACCCATTAAATAACTTCGACCAAAATAAATTTGTTAAATTTCAATAGAAAGGTTTAAACTAAACCACTTTAACTAAAAAGCGTTTCTTGGTATCTAGCTTAATCATCCTAACCAATTCACGTGGTTGTTTTATTTAGATTGGATCCAAGTGCATGAGTCCAAGATCAAATCCAATTAAATTGATGCTTAGTTAATTGATGCAACTAATTTAATTAATCAAATTAATTGATTTACTAATCCACCTTTGGGTGTAGAATAATTAGCTAGTTGAACAAGTCTAACCGTCTCCATCGATTAACTTAATCCAAATTGAGTCAGTTTGATTAAATGCGATTTAGACCAGAGACCCACCTAAATTGGACTAACCCAAACAAATGAATCCAATTTAATTTGGCTCACTAGGTTGGTCTAGTCAAACTTAGAATCCACACTTGATTACCCCTAATCAAGTTAAATTAAGTTAATTCCATAACCTGATTTAATTAATTAACCAAATTCTAAATTAATTAAATAACTAGTTATTTACTATTATTTTTTTTTATCATCTTCTTTCTCGTTCTCTCTCTCTCTCTCTCTCTCTCTCTCTCTCTCTCTCTCTCCCCCCTCGACCGAATGTCATCGGAAGTACCACAAAAGAGCTCGCCATCGTCTAGGTCTGACTCACGTTAGAACCGTGTTCCTCCAAACCGTTAGCACTCCTGCAGGGGTTGTGGTGGATGCATGCAACTACCTTCTCCCAAAGCTCTCCCGATTACGGCCGGGCTCCACGTCAACTCCGTGAGCTCAAACAATCCCCATCTTATATGCAAACAACTTCCAAATGCCTACTAGAGGGAGTAGGAGCTTACCGGTAATGGTTGAATGTCAAACAGAGCCTCCAAGGAGCTTCCTGTCTCTTGATGGAGAACTTCTGATTTTTCTGAGAGACGAGGTTATTCTCCGTGAACGAGCAGCACCCCTTTCTTCACTGCTGTCTTGACCTCCTTCTCCTCCTCGTGAAAACTATCCCGACAGTAGAAACAAGCCGGCTCGGCGCTGTCGCAAAGCTCTTCCTCCTTCTCCGATCAAACTTCGTTGGAGAAGTTCTCACTTTAATGACCTTGTTTGCTCGCTTCGATTGCTTGTCCTCCGAGGAAGGCCTCCTTTTATAAGCGAGGGAAAAAGCGAAGCGCTCGAATGGCTTCAGCGTAGCGGCCGAGGAAGGGCCGAGACTCACGGTGGCGGTCGGCGGTAGAGTAGAATGAAGGGTGGCTTGCCTGCGTGATCAACTCGGGATGCGAGGCGGTGAGGATTGCATCCTCATATCCAACGGTCTATCACTCAATCTTGACTGCCTCGGATTTGACAACGATCAGATCAAGAGCTGGAATTTAAAAAAAATCAACGGCCCGATTTCAACCCTTTGCCTCGGACTAAAATCAATCACGAGATAAATGGCTCGCGCATTTTGTCGCGCGAAGTGAGGTCTTCCCTCGCACACAAGCCTTTCCCTACGACCTTGGATCCGGATCCGCGATCGGATGGATCAATTAGAGGCTCGCCATGCGTGGACACACGGATGGTGAATAATTCTCCTCGTCGGCGCTTTCCCAAGATTATCTAATCACGGCGTTCAACTATTTGTATAAGGGTTTTTCTTTTGAAAATTATCCGAAGTCCCTACTTCTTTATAGGTTACATTCTAGTCCATTTCTTGAGAGAGAGAGGACAATTTCCATTTTAGTCCTTAATACTTTTCAAAAATTACATTAAGGTCCTTGACCCTCCATTAACCCTAATTAGGGGGTTTTAGTCCTTTTAAACTTCCATTTTTCCCCACTTAATCAAACCCGTTTAATTACTTAGGAGTTTCTTTAATTAATAAACTATTTTAAAGGGATTTTAAACATAATTTTTATTTCAAAATTCCATGGATTTTTACAATCCTCCCCCTTCTGATAATTTTAGTCCTCGAAATTTCAACACCCTTATAAAGAAGTAAACAACTGCAGGTAGCAGCTTTCTCATATCATCTTCACACTCCTAGGTAGCTTCCATTTCCGGAGTGATTGTTCCTTACCTTAACAAAAGGTATAGTTCTACTCCTCAATTGCTTGTCCTCAGGCCCAAGGTAGCATTTGGCTCCCTCATAGGACATATCCTCCACGAACTTCCACGGGGAACACAGGGAATCACTTTCGGGATGGGTCACGAATACACTTCTTCAACATGGAGATGTGAAGATATTGTGAACTTTACGAGCAAGGTTTTGAGGTAAGGCCAACTTGTATGCAAAACTCCTATACTGCTCCAAAATCTTAAAAGGGTCCAATATAACATGGAGCAAGCTTCCCCCGTCGTACAAATCTTACAACCCCTTTCATAGGAGATACCTTGGGAACACAAGATTCCCCACTTGAAACTCACAGTGAGATCTCTTCACGGTCGCGCATAGCTCTTACGCCTACTCTAAGCGACCTTAAGTCTCTATCACGATCATCCTAACATGATCCTCGGGGCCGATTAATAAAATCTGGCTGCTCAAGTGTCGCCTCAGCTACCAGTTTCCTCTCACCCACATCTCCCCAACAAATAGGTGTCCGACACTTCCTCCCATAAAGTGCCTTATACTGAGCCATTTGGATGCCTACCTGATAACTGTTGTTATAGGCAAACTCTACAGAGCTCAGACGCTCACGCACATGCTCTCAGCATGTCCTCCAACACCTGGATGGTCCTTTCAGACTGACCATCAGTCTGTGTGTGGAAAGTTGTACTGAATGCCAAATCTATGCCCAGAGCTGTGTGTAGACTCTCCCAAAACCTAGAAACAAACCGTGTGCCTCGATCAGAGGTGATCGACACCGATACACCATGTAGTCGGACTATCTGATCTATATATAGCTAGGCCAACTTCTCTAAGGATGCTCCCGTCCTCAAAGGTATAAAATGAGCTGACATAGTCGAACGGTCCACTACGACCCAGATTGACTCATGACCTCTCTGAGTATGTGGCAACCCTGTTACAAAGTCCATAATAATATGCTCCCACTTCCACTCTGGAATGGGTAAGGGTTGTAACATCCCTGGCGGCTTCGGTGTTCTTCCTTCTGCTTGAGATAGGTGATGCATTTTTCACGAACTCTTGCAACTTCTGCGTTTCATACCCTTCCACAAAAATGATCCTTGACCCACATACATCTTGGTACCTCTAGGGTGAATAGCATAAGCTCAAGTAGTGAGCTTCTTCAAGGATCTCCTTTCTCAACTCTGGGACATTAGGGACACAAATCCGATCTTCAAATCTAAGAGTACCATCTTCTTGTACTCTGAACCTTGTCGGTTCTCACGGCCAATGTGTCCCATGATGTTGCCTACGTGTAACTCAATCTTCTCCAACAAAGAGGGTGGGATATGCAAGCTAGCCAAAGTGACATCCATCTTTGGCAAAACAACCTCTAACTTGAGCCTCATGCATTGTCCTTTAGCAAAGGCCTTTGAGTTGTCAATAATGCGGCAACCCCATAACGGACTTCTTACTTCGATTGCATCGGCCACCGTTAGTTTGCACGGGTGGTAATTGTGTTGAGGTCATGAATCCTATCGGCTCATTTCGAACCAGCGTCGCTGCCTCATGTTCAACTCCTTCTTAGTGAATATGTACTTAAGGCTTTTATGATGGGTGTAAATCTACTTAAGGTACACGTAAAGGAAGTGTCGCCGGATCTTTAAGGCAAACCACGATCATTTGCTAACTCAAGATGCGTGTGTGGGGTAACTCTTCTCAAAGGCTTTAGCTATGCGTGATGCATAATCAATCACTGATCACGCATCAATACACATCCTAGGCCCAGGTCTTGCATGCGTCCTTTGTAGGCTACATATACCGTGACCACTTTATGGTAAAGCCAAAACTGGTGCGGATATCAACCTCTGTTTCAACTCCAGGAAGCTCTTTTACTTGATTAGGCCAAACAAATTTGGTACCCTTCTGGTCAATGCACGGTGAAAGAAAATGCTTTGCTAAGGACGGTGAAACCCTCGATGAACCTCGATTATAGCCTACTAATCCCGAGGAAATTTCCAGGTATCTCTCGAACTATGGTTGGTCTCTTCCAATCAATGGCGACCGATCTTCTAGGGTCTCTTGAAACTCCAGCTCCATTGATCATGTGCCCCAGAAAGCAACATTATCCAACCAAAACTCACACTTGGAGAACTTGGTATAGAGTGATGCTCCCTCAAGGTCTCTAGCACAATTCTCAAGTGTTCCTTATGTACTGGTGACTACAGGTAAATCAATATATCATCGATGAAGACCACCTAAAACTGGTCTAAGAAATCTTGTGAATACACGATTCATCATATCCATAAAGGCTAGGGGCATTGGTAAGCCCAAGCGGCATCACCAAAAACTCATAGTGCCCATATCTAGTACAAAAGGCACCCTTTGGGATATTCATCTCCTTGATCCGTACTTGATGATACCCGGATCTCAAGTCAATCTTAGAGAATACGAGGCTCCACATAAGTGATCAATAGGTCGTCAATCCTAGGTAAGCGGTACTTATTCTTCACGGTCACCTTGTTTAATTCTCTATAGTCGATGCACAGTCTCAACGACCCGTCTTTCTTCTTAACAAATATACAGGTGCTCCCCAAGGTGATATACTAGGCCTTATGAATCCTTTATCCAACAACTCCTCTAGTTGTGTCTTCAACTCCTTCAGCTCTGCTGGAACCATTCTATAAGGTGCCTTGGATACAAGAGTTGTACTAGGAACCAAATCTATCGAGAACTCCAGTTCTGCGTTAAGGAAGTAATCACGATGAAGTCTCCGGGGAAACACATCAGAAAACTCCCTCACAACTGCGACGTCTTTGACCTCAGGTCCCTCCTCCTTTTTCTCCTCAGAGATGGAGGCCAAGTAACCTATACATCCTCCCCGGAGTAACTTTTTGCGGAGAGCTGAAATCTCACGTACTAGGGAACATGTTTGGCTGACCTCTAAAGGTGAACTCTTCATCTCAGGCATCTTGAACACAACTCTCTTTCCACGGCAGTCCACTATTGCATTATACGTGAAGAGAGCGGTCCGTCCACGAGGATCACATGCGTAATTCTTGAGTCCACACATCTGAGGTTTTGCGAGGTAATTCCCGCCCCTTAATTACTACTTGGCATACCCGGTATAATTTTTCTCACCATCTTGCACCTCTAGCAGGGTGTCTACACTCAACTTCATAGGGTAGATCTATAGCGGGCAATGTATGTCTTACGTCGCAAATCGATGCAAATCTGAAAGAGTCGTGGCACCCGGATCAAATAATGTGCTGGCATAGAATAAACAAACAGAAATTATACCTGCCATAACATCAGCTGATGCCTGTGCCTCCTCGGTAGACAAGTGATAGACCCGTCCATGGGTCATGGGCCTCTGTTGCTGCTGGGGCTGGCTAGGTGTGGAAGGTTGTCCTGCTGTCGCCTTTCCCTTCTTATCCCCACCTTGTGGCCTCGGGGGTGGTCCAGCTGACTGCCTTGATGCCTGCTGTGATCCTTGGACTCCACCCACAACACTCGGTCCTATTTATCGCTGAGGACACTGGGCTTTCTTGTGGTCCAAACTCAGACAGACAAAATATCCCCCAGTAAGCCTCGGGCACTGAGACTTCTTATGCGGCCTCTTGCACTCAAAATATCTAAGGGTCTGTGTCACACTAGCTAATGACCCTTTGCCTCCAAACGAGGCTGCAGACCCTGTTGGCTTCCCGTAAGGACGGTACTTGTGATCGGGCCTACGTCATCCTGAACTCTTCCCAGACGACTGTCCCTGACTATTCGAGGCTTTATCCTTCTTCTCTTTCTAGGCTGATCCCTAGGCATCTCCCTGACATGAGGCCTCAATGTACTTGGCCTTGGCTACCACTTCAGTGTAGGTTTTGCACATGTGTCCGATCACAATCTTCTTCAGTGATGGCCGCAGTCCGGCCTCAAACTTCATTACTCTACTTTCCTCGGTCGGTACCATGTCCAGCAGAAAGCGGGCCAACCTATCAAACTCTGTCTCGTATTGCTCCATAGTAGAACTGCCTTGATCAAGCTAGGAGAACTGCTGTCCCAACTGCACCAAATGACCCTGAGAGAAATACTTGGCAAAGAACGCAGTTCTGAACTCTTCCCAAGTCTGGAAGGGCTCTCCCTTCCTCAATCTAATCTCCCCAAAGTACCTATACTCTGCCGGTCTTGGAGCATGTAGACAGCGGTTCTGATCTTCTCCGCCTCTGTAGTTTGGAAGACCTCAAAGGTCTGCTCCATCTCTGTTATCCACAGCTCAGTCGCATGGGAAGAAGGTCTCCTAATCTCCCCAAGTAATCCTCTGGTAGACGTGGGGATGGCTGGTGGAGGTGGTGCTCGTTGCTGCCTGAACTCCTAAATCAACCCCATCATCTCGCGCATCAGGTCCAGCATACTCATGGTGGGTACCTCCCCCCTGGGATCTTGGCCCTCAGCCTGAGGCACCTCTGCCTTTGGGTGGCGGGCACATCTGCTCTACCTCCGTCTCATCTAGAGGTGGGGGTACCTCCACATCTTGAGGTTGGGGTACCTCTTCCCGCAGTGGATTTGTTGCACCTCAACTCGACGAGGTTGCCCTCGCCTTCCTCTGCCTCTACCCCATCCACCTTGGCCTCCTAGTACTTGGTTCATGCTTTAACTGTCAAACATTAGAAGAGTTACTTCATCCACAACAAGACAATTGATAAAACATACTAGAAGCAAACATTAAATAAGTAGTTCATACAATACTCAAAGTTTGTAGGACTACAACTCATTCAAACCAAAACAAAATAAACTCTGTCTAGGTGGTGCCTATAAGGAGACAGCGGGGTGTAATCAACAAGTGGCTCAGGGGGCAGATATCCTCCAGACCCTTGTGGTCCCCTACTAGGTCTTGGGAGACCACTCTGACAGCCCCAGGCGAGATGATCATCGCCACCACAAGTAAGGCACCTGAAAGTAGGGTGCCTGTAAGCAGGAGTCTAGTGCCCATAACCTCCACAGCGCTGGCACCTAACAATCATAATCATTGTAGTGGGCCGGACCCCGGCTAGACCCAAAATTTTGCACTCCCAAACTCCGACGGTAGTCTCAAGCTCTACATACTTGCCTAGGAGGAATGCTCGAGTTCATAATCTCTTGAACCAGCGGGACCCTCGGGCTCATGTCGACCGGCCTCTGTACCACAGGGACCCTCATACTCTCGTCCCTCTGTCTCTAGACCAGCATCTCAACAGTGGTCAGAGATGCATCAATCCTCAGGTTTGGCATCTCCAAGAGCCCCTCTAAGCTCAGCTAAAGCCCCCTTAGGAACCAGGGAATCAGATCGGGGCGGTGGGGTGTTCTCGCGAACTGACTCTACCTCCTCCTCAGAAGAATCCTGGTAATATCCCGGTAACGACATCCTGTTTTTTAAAACGAGACATCAATCTAACGTACTACTAACTATGCTACCCCAGACCCATACTCAGTCTATGCAACTGGGTAAGGGCATCTAGGGTTTTGTTATCTGCTCTAATCTAGAACCTGGTTCTGATACCACTTTAATCTGTCACGCCCCGTCCCTAATTCCAGGCCCCGAGCACGTGCACAAACCGGCCGTACCCAAGTAGAGTTAAGCTCAACTCGAATACAATGCCTAAGTGAAATAACAGATAACAAACAATAATATAAAATAAACACAAGTCCAAACGAACAAAGAGTTTAAAAGGGTCCATAGGCCCTATACAAAATCAGGTCCCTATACGGGTCCTACAAAACAACAACTCTTAGAAAAAAAAAACAAGGGAGACCCACAGACCTCTGACCTCCTAAATGATCTCTCCTCAGCACCAACCCTTAAACCTCGGGATCTGTAAAAGAGAGAAAGAACAAATGCGTGAGCTTTAGAATGGAAAGCTCAGTAATCACCCATGCGCGGTCACAAAGACATAATAAAAGCAGCAAGTCAAAAAAAGGGATCACAACCCCAAGAAAACACAACCCTAGGAGTCTACCACAAATAAATCCAACGGTACGACCCCTAATAACAAAAGCCCTCAAGCTTTGTGCTGAGTTTCAAATAAAACTCAAGAATTACTCCCGATTAATATACCCAGCTATGCGCTGTAAACACGACCCTCTGGTCGTCTAACCCTCTGGTCGTAAGTCGGTAGTACCACCTCTCGTACGTGTCGACCGCGGCGGTAAATATCATTCCCAGCACAAGTAGGACAACGAGCATTTTCCCTCTTGCGCGGCAAGCGAAATGCCGAGGTGTCCTATCACGATCATTTCCCTACTTGAAGCCCCCAGCTCCATTTGAGTCTAGGCAGTAGACTACAAAGAACAAGGATACCAACATCCCGAAACAAACATACATGCTCAAATAGGAATGAATCACAAATAAGGACATCATGTATGATACCAATAAAGTATCTATCAACAAGACAGAAGTAAGTCCAAAGAAAACTCCGAAGAGTGGGTACAAGGCAGTTGTACTTACCTCTTACTGGTAACTAGAACTCCTCCTAGTCACCTCCTGAAATGCCTCTAGGACTCCCCGAGAGTATCAGACAGATAGAGTTTCTATTAGAGACAAAATTCTAATAAAACCCAATGTTTCTAGATGTGAATGCATAACTCTCGTTTTTGTCAGGCCTAGGCCCACAATGGGTCCTAAAGACCATCTCCATGGTTACTGGCCCTTCTTCCCTATTTCCATGTCCTTTAGTTGACTCTTAACCTTCACTTGGTCAAACCTGGTCAACTTTACTTTTATTTGTCGTATCTGAACCCTAATTGTTCATCTCTAGTTATCTTAGCTAAAGTGGGCCCATCACCAAAGCCCATTAAAATATTTAGCTTAACCTTGACCCTTTTAATTTAGAGAGGGCATCTCTATCACATGGGTAGCCATGAGCCAAAGGGTTAAGGCCCAACTACTTTGAGTCTAGTCTAACTTGACAAAGTTAAGCTTATTAAACTCCACTTAATCAGTTAACTAATTTATCCTTCTTAAAGGGTCAACCCAACCCATTAAACAACTCGACCGAAATAAATTGGTTAAATTTTCAATGAAAGGTTTAAACTAAACCACTTTAACTAACAAACCGTTTCTTGGTATCTAGCTTAAACATCTTAACCAATTCATTTGGTTGTTTTATTTAGATTGAATCCAAGTCCATGGTCCAAGATTAAATCAATTAAATTGAAGCTTAGTTAATTGATCAAACTCATTTAATTAATCAAATTAATTGATTTACTAATCCACCTTTGGGTCTAAAATAATTAGCTAGTTGAACAAGTCTAACCATCTCCATCAATTAACTTAATCAAATTAGTCAATTTATTCAATCTGATTTAGACCCAGACCAACCTAAATTTGACAAACCCAAATCAATGAATCCAATTTAATTTAGCTCACTAGGTTGGTCTAGTCAGACTTGAATCCACACTTGATTACCCCTAATCAAGTTCAATTAAGTTAATTCCATAACCTGATTTAATTAATTAATAAAATTCTAAATTAATTAAATAACTAATTATTTACTATTATTATTTTTTTATCATCTTCTTTCTCGTTCTCTCTCTCTCTTTCTCTCTCTCTCTCTCTCTCTCTCTTGCTCTCTCTCTCCTCGGCCAGAGCGTCATCGGCGCCATGAGAGAGCTAAATTAGATCGTCAGTGCGACTCACGTCATAACCATGTTCTTTCAAACCGTCCGCACTCCTCTAGGGTGGTGGTGGTCGTCGCGACTACCTTCTCCAAAGTTCTCCCAGTTTCGTCCGAGCCCACGTCAACTCCGGCGAGCTCAAACAATCCCCATCTTGCATGCAAACAACTTCAAATGCCTACTGGAGGGAGTAAGAGCTTGCTGGTAATGGTTGAACGTCAAACGGAGCCTCCAAGGAGCTTCCTGTCTCCTTACGGAGAACTTCTTATTTTCCGGCGAGACGAGGCTGTTCTCTGTGAACGAGCAGCACCCCTTTCTTCACTGCTGTCTTAGCCTCCTTCTCCTCCTGAAAACGATCCCGACAGTAGAAAAGAGCCCGCTGGACGCCGGTGCAAAGCTCTTCCTCCTTCTCCGATCAAACTCGTCGGAGAAGTTCTCACTTCGTGACCTTGTTTATCGCTCAGTGCCGCTCCTCACCTGGAAGGCCTCCTTTTATAGACAGGTGAAAAAACTGAGTCGCTCGCGAACTCCACGGAACGGTCGGTCGGCGACGGCCGGCCTTAGCTTCAGCGTAGCAGTAGAGGAAGGAAGGCGAGACTCACTGATAGCGGTGCAGCGGCGGTTGAAGGAGAGGGTTGCTTGCCTGCGTGATCGGCTCGGGGATGAGGCGGTGAGGATTGCATCCACACATCCAATGGTCTATCACTCAATCCTGACTGCCTCGGATTTGACAACGCTAAGATAAAGAGCTGGAATTTAAAACAAATCAACCGCCCGATTTCAACCCTTTTCCTCGGACTAGAATCAATCACGAGATAAATGGCTCATAGCTGTCCGCACCGTGAGGTCTTCCTCACACAAGCCTTTCCCTCAGCCTCGGATCCGGATCACGATCAGATGGATCTATTAGAGGCTCGCTACATGGACACACAGATGACTAAATAATTCTCCGCGATCAGCACTTTCCCAAGATTATCTAATAATGGCCGTTCAACTATTTGTATAAGGGTTTTTCTCTGAAAAATTGTCCAAAAGTCCCTACTTCTTTATAGGTTACATTCTAGTCCATTTACTGACAGAGAGGACAATTTCCATTTAGTCCTTAATACTTTTCGAAATTATATTAAGGTCTTTTTGACCCTCCATTAACCCTAATTAGGGTTTTAGTCCTTTTAAACCTCCATTTTCCCCACTTAATCAAACCGTTTAATTACTTAGGGGATTTCTTTAATTAATAAACTAATTTAAAGTTATTTAAACACAATTTTTATTTTAAAATTCCTTGGATTTTACATCAGGAATACTGGATCCCCCACCTGAAACTCCTGATCAGATCATTTTCGATCAGCATAACTCTTCTGTCTACTTTGAGCAGCTTTAAGTCCTCCATGATTACTCTGACATGCTCCTCTGTCTGCCTAATAAAGTCTGGCTGCTCAAGCGTCTTCTTAGCTACCAGCTTCCTCTCACCCACATCTCCCCAACAAATAGGTGTCCGACACTTCCTCCCATAAAGTGCCTCGTACGGTGCCATCTAGATGCTTGCATGATAACTGTTATTGTAGGCAAATTCCACCAAACTAAGACCCTCATCCCAAGATCCCGAAAAAATCCAATATGCATGCCCTCAGCATGTCCTCCAACACTTGAATGGTCCTCTCTGACTGACCATCAGTCTGTGGGTGAAAAGCTGTATTGAATGCCAATCCTCTGCCCAGCGCTGTGTGCAGACTCTCCCAAAACCTCGAGACGAACCTGGTGTCTCGATCAGAAGTGATCGACACTGGTACACCATATAGTATAACAATCTGATCAATATACAGCTGGGCCAACTTCTCCAAGGATGCACTCGTCCTCAACGGTATGAAATGTGCTGACTTAGTCAAGCGGTCCACTATAACCCATATTGACTCATTATCTCTTTGAGTACGGGGCAACCACGTTACAAAATCCATATTAATATGTTCCCACTTCCACTCTGGAATGAGCAAGGGTTGCAAAGTTCCGGCTGACCTTTTGATGCTCTGCCTTTACCAACTGACAGGTGATGCATTAAGCTACAAATTCTGCGACGTCTCGCTTCATACCCTTCCACCAACAATGATCTTTAAAACCCCTGTACATCTTGGTACCACCAAGATGAATGGTATAGCTAGAATAATGGGCCTCCTCAAGAATCTCCCTCCTCAGCTAGGGGACGTTGGGCACACAAATTCGATCATAAAATCTAAGAGTACCATCCTTGTGTACTCTAAACCGTGTCACTTCTCCCTGGCCAATCTGCTCTCTAATCACCTCCAGATCCGGATCCCGCCTCTGTGAATCCCTAATCCTCTCCAACACCGAGGTCGGATATGCAAACTGGCCAAAGTAGCATCCATCTCTTACAAATTAACCTCTAACTCGAATCTCCTCATGTCCTCTAACAAAGGTCTCTGAGATGTCAATACTGCGGCAACTCCATTACAAGATCTCATGCTTAGTGCATCAGCCACAATATTAGCCTTGCCCGGGTTGTAATGGACACTCAAGTCATAGTCCATAATCAGCTTTAACCAACGCCGCTGTCTCATGTTCAACTCATTCTGAGTGAAAATGTACTTGAGGCTCTTATGATCGGTATAAATCTCACAAGGTACACCATAGAGGAAATGTCGCCAGACCTTTAAAGCAAACACGATCGCTGCCAACTCAAGATCGTGCGTAGGGTAATTCTTCTCAAAAGGCTTCAGCTGACGGGAAGCGTAAGCAATAACTCGCCATCCTGCATCAATACACACCCCAAGCCAGTCTTGCACACATCACTATAGACTGTATACCCTCGTCCACTTTGAGGCAAAGCCAGAACTGATGCGGTTATCAATCTCATTTTCAATTCCAGGAAGCTCTTTTCACAGGATTTTGTCCAAAATAATTTGGTGCCCTTCCTGGTCAATCTGGTCAAAGGTGCTGCTATGACCGAGAAACCCTCATCAAATCTTTGATAATAGCCTGCTAACCCCAAAAAGCTCCATATCTCCCGAACTGTGGTCGGTCTCTTCCAATCGACGACTGCTTCAATGTTTTTGGGGTCTACAGAAACTCTAGCTCCGCTGAGCACGTGCCCCAAGCGGCGGCTTTCCAGCGAACTCACACTTGGAGAACTTGGCATAAAGTTGGTGCTGCCTCAAGGTTTCCAGCATAATCCTTAAGTCCTCATCATGTTCCAGACGGCTACCTGAGTAAACCAATATATCATCGATGAAAACCACCACAAATTGGTCCAAGTACTGTAGGAAAATCTGATTCATCATATCCATAAATACTGTCGGGGCATTGGTAAGCCCAAACGGCATTACCAAGAACTCATAGTGCCCTCAAGGTTTCCAGCATAATCCTTAAGTCCTCATCATGTTCCTGACGGCTACCTGAGTAAACCAATATATCATCAATGCAAACCACCACAAATTGGTCCAAGTACTGTCGGAAAATCTGATTCATCATATCCATAAATACTGTCGGGGCATTGGTAAGCCCAAACGGCATTACCAAGAACTCATAGTGCCCATATCTAGTACGAAAAGCACCCTTCGGGATGTCTAGCTTCCTTGATCCGTACTTGATAGTATACAGATCTCAGATTGATTTTAGAGAACACTTGAGCCCCACATGGCGATCCAAGCGGATCATCAATCCTCGACAGCGAATACTTGTTCTTCCTTTGTCACCTTGTTATTCCGACTCTCATGTCGATGCATAGCCTCATCGACCCGTCCATCTTCGTAACAAATAGAATAGGTGCTCCCCAAGGCAACATGCTGGGTCTTATAAAACCCTTCTCCAATAACTCTTCTAGCTGTATCTTTAACTTCTTTAGCTCTGCAGGCGCCGTACTATAAGGAGCCTTAAACACCAGAACCAAATCAATTGAGAACTCAAGTTCTCTTTCTAGGGGTAGTCCCTGTAAGTCTTCAGGAAACACATCTGAATACTTCCTCCTGCTTGGGACATTGGTGACCCACGGGGCCTTTATCCTTTTTCGCCTCAGAGATGGAGGCCAAATAACCTATGCACCCTTCCCTGAGCAACCTCCGAGTCTGAAGAGCTGAGATCTCCTGTACAAGGGAACACGTCAGACTGCCTTGAAAGGTGAACTCTTCATCTCCCGGCACCCTGAATACTACTCTCTTCCCACGACAGTCCACTTTGTGTATCTTAGAGAGCGGTCCATCCCGAGGATCACATCATAATCCTTCAAGTCTACCACATGTAGATCAGCGGGTAACTCCCGCCCCTCAATTACTACTGGGCATGCCAATTCAATCCTACTCACCAACATGGCAACTCCAACCGGGGTATCTATACTCAACTCATATAATAACTCTATACCAGGCAAAGTGTGTCTTCGTGCAAATCGTGTAGATACGAAAGTGTGTGTGGCACCATGATCAAATAAGGTCCAGGCATAAAAAGAACTAACTGAAATGGTACGTGCGACAACATCAGCTGATGCATGGGCCTCCTCAGTTGTCAGGTGGTAAACTTTTTCGTGCGTCATAGGCCTCTGTTGCTGCTGAGGCTAGCTAGAAGTGGAAGGTTGACCTGTTGTTGTCTTTCCCTTCTTATCACCCCCCTGTGGCCTCAGTGGTTATCCAACCGACTGCCTAGAAGCATGCTGGGATCCCTGAGTTCCTCCAACTGAACTCTGACCTGTCTGATGTTGAGGGCACTGGGCTTTCTTGTGATCCAAACTCAAGTAGACAAAACATCCTCCTATAAGCCTCGACCACTATGACTTCTTATGCGGCTACTTACACTCAAAGCATCTAATGGTCTGTGCCACACTAGCGGATGACCCTTTGCCTCCAGACGAGGCTGTAGACCTTGTTGGCTTGCCGTATGGTCTATATTTTGGATCTGGCCTACTCTGTCTAGAACTCTTTCCAACTGATTGCCCCTGACTGTTAGACCCCTTGTCCTTCTTCTCCTTCTGGGAGACCCCTGGAAGTCCCTCTGGACAGAGGCCTCTATGTACTTGGACCGAGCTACCACCTCTGTATAGGTCTTGCATATGTGCCCAGTCACAATCTTCTTCAATGATGGCCGCAGTCCGGCCTCAAACTTCATCACCCTGCTTTCCTCAATAAGAACCATATCATGTAGAAAACGGGCTAGCTTATCAAACTTAGTCTCATACTGCTCCACTGTCTGACCGCCCTGAATAAGCGGAGAAAACTATTGTCCCAACTGCACCAAATGCCCCTGGAGAAATACTTGGCGAAGAATGCAATCCTAAACTCTTCCCAAGTCTGGAAAGGCTCACCTTTCCTCAATCGTATCTCGCCAAAATACCAGTCCTCGGTCGGTCCCTGGAGCATATAAACAGTTGTCCTGATCTTCTCCACCTCACTAGCCCGGTAAACCTCAAATGTCTTCTCCATTTCTCTTATCCATAACTCAACCGCATGAGGGTCAGCGGCTTCCTCAAAAGGTCGGGGAGAGGGCCTCCAGATCTCCCCTAGTAATCCTCTGCTAGTAGTGGGGGTGGCAGGTGTAGGTGGTGGTGGTGCTCGCTGCTGCCTAGTCTCCTGGATCAGCCCCATCATCTCTCGCATAAGCTCTACCATACTCATGGGAGGTACCTTCCCCCTGGGATCTGGGCTCTTTGCTTGAGGCACCTCAACGTTGCATTGGGCAGGTACCTCCTGCTCCATCTCTATCTCGTCTAAAGGTGGGGGTACTTACTCACCCTTAGGTTGGGACACTTCCTCAGCAGGTGGCTTGTGGCACCTCCACTAGGCGAGGTCGCCGTCGCCTACCTCTACCTCGTCCTCCACGCCCTCCTCGTCCTTGATTCATGATCTAACTGTCAAATATTAGCAGGGTGATTTCATACACATCAACACAAATAGACATAAACAAACTTTTATTCCAACTAAAAACAAACTTCAGAAAGGGAAACACAACCATAAGTAGTTCATACAACACTAAGGGTTTGTAACACTACATATTATTCAGAACATCATAACTAAATTCAATAGGAATCTCTATCTTGGGAAAGCGGGGTATATATGTCGAGTGGTACGTGCTACGAAGGCAGATATCCCCTTACACCCTGTGGTCCCCTACTAGGTCCTGGTGCGCTACCTGGGCAGTACAAGGCGAGATGCTCGTTGCTGCCACAGCTACAACACCTAATGGGAGGGTGTCTACTAGGTCCTGGTGTGCTACCTGGGCATCCGGTGACGAAACCCGCAGCAACGTCGACACCTCACAATGGAAATCACGTTAGCAGATGAGCCCTCGGCCCTAACTCCCAGCTGCACACCAAGACTCCTATGATAGTCTTATGCTCGGCCTACACGCCTAAGGACCCTCGTTCCCAGGTTTACCTGCCTCCGAACGATAGGGATCCTCTGACTCTCGGCCATCTTCCTCTGGACAAGCATCTCCACTATAGTCTGAAGTCTATCAATCCGCCGATTAATAGCTTCAATAGCCATCCTTATCTCAATTCAAATTTCCTCAGAAATCGGGGAGTCAACACGAGGTGGTGGGGTGTTTTCTCGAACAAACTCAACCTCCTCAAATGACGCCTCCTGAAATTATCTAGGTCCATGGTATTCACCTCCAGACATCCTTGCTACCTGCATTCAAAGCAAAGTGTTAATCTAACGTTCTACATGTTTTTTTTTTCTACCCAAACCCACACCAGACTAAACACCTAACTAAGGGCAACTAAGATGTCAGTTATCTGATTTAGAAAACCTTCTCTGATACCACTTTAATCTGTCACGCCCCGTCTAGATTTCCATGCCCCGAGCACTTGCACAGACCGACCGTACCCGAGTATAGTCTAGCTCTGCTCGAATACAAGGCCTAAGTGTAACTTTGAAGATAACAGGCAACAATATAAAACATACACATGTTATAAGAAAAATAAAATGATAGGGGTCCATAAGCCCTACATAAAAACAGGCCCTATAAGGGTCCTATATGGAAAGTGTCTCTCATAACAAATAAACATAAGAGAGATCCTCGGACCTCAGCAACTCCTAGAACCCTGACAGCCTCCTCTGCTCAAGCCTCTACACCTCGGAATTTGAAACAGAAAGAATGAACAAGTGTGTGAGCTTTCAAATGGAAAGCCCAGTAAGAACCCCTGCGGGATCACAAATACATAAAATCTCAACATGTCAAACAATGGGACTACATCCCTAAGAAGAACAAATCTAGGAGTCTACTACAAGTAAGAACTACGGTATGACCCCTAACTTCAAAAGCCCTCAAGTTCTGCGTTGAGTTTCAAGAAAACTCAATGATCACCCTAGTTAGCATATCCAGCTAAGCGTTGTATCTATGACCGTCCGGTCATAAGTCGGTAGTACCACCTCTTGTACGTGTCGACACGGCCAGCGTACTATTCCCACTAATAGGACAACCACAACATCGCCCCTCTGGCGCGGCAAGCAGAAATGCCAGGGTGTCATGTCCCTTAACATTTCCCTAACGGAGCCCCCACGCTCCACTGAGTCGGGCAGTAGACCCACAACAAAAAAAGGAATACCAACATCCAGAAACAATCATACATACTCAACAAGAATGAAAGCAAAAAGATATCATGTATGAAACCAACTATCAACATGATAACAGTAAAGCCAAGGAAAACTCCGAAGAGTTGATACAAGGCAAGTGTACTTACAGAAACATGAAACCTTCCTAGTCTCCTCCTGTAGTTTCTCTAAGACTCCACAAGTGTATCTGATAATAGAGTTTCTATTATTGCAAAAAAAATCCTAATAAAACCCTAAGTTTCTAAATGCATATGCATTATTCCCTCTCTCTCTCTGTGGACCATAGTCCAGAAAGACGAGTCCCACTCGATATTTCATGGACATATTATTTCTCCTTTTCTAGACTTAGAACTATAGGTTGACTCTCCCTTTTCATCCTAGTCAAACTGGAGTCAACCGACCAGCTTTGGTATACCCTGGTCGAGTTAGAAGTCTATTAAATCGGGTCTAACTACTTATTGTTAACTTGGGCCATTCTTATGGCTTTATCAAAGCCATTGGATGTGTACTAGCCCAAACCTACATAAGTTAATGGAGCCAATCACCAGCACGTGGCTAGCCATGTCCCCAAGGGTTATGGCCCAACCACTCTACTTGGGTGGTCTTGGTTTCGATCCCCACTTCCTACAATTTTTTTTTTTTTTTACTTTCTAATTATCTACTTTATAACTTGACTTAGCCAAAACTTGATTGCTTAGTCCAATCCTTTGAGCCCAAATCCAATTGAACACAATTAAATCCATTGTTCATTTAATTCATTTTAACTAGATTTGGAGCAAATCAATTTAACTAATGGACTAACCCTAGTCGCATAGCTTGATAAACTTAGATGGATCCCCTATTTGCTAATGGGCTAACCGTAGTTCAGTAACTAAATTAGCCCTTTAATTAAACTAAAGTATTTGATTAAATTAACAACTGAAGTACTTATTTAACTAATTCGTAAATCCCCATTTTTTTATATTAAACTACAGATTTTATTTATTATTTTTTTTATCTTCTTCTTCTTCACTCCTCACTCTCAGTGTTTCCGCCTAGCCTCGCCGGAGTTCGGGGAAACTTCCAGTGAGGACCCAAACCACCAGGAGAACCTGCAACGGAGCTTGCGACCCTCTCCGAGCATCGCCTGCCGTCAGCCGGGCTCTGTTTCTCTCTGACAACCACGCTGGAGTCTCACTGTCTCGGCCGAGCAACGCACCATCTCCGGCGAGATCGAAACGACACACATATGCATGCATGCCACACGAAAGCGCTGCAAAGAGTAGAGAAGCTTACCAGAAGCCGGTGGATGCCAACTGAGCCTCTAAAGAGCTATCGGACGCCTGAGAGGAGCAACTTTGACTTTCCCGATGAACTTGGCGGGTGTCAACTTCCTCCTCTTCACCACTGTCTCCTCCTCCGCTAGTAGATGGCCACAAAGGACCCGCACTCAATAGAGGACGCGAACCAAACGATCACAATCAGAATACCCCTCTTTCACTCTGATCTCTCTCACCGGACCTTGGTGCGATGGTGCTCGGGCTCTCCAAGCACAGTGCTCCAACCCGAGCCAAAACCAACCCTTTTTATAGGACAAGGGAGGCGAGACAACGTTGCCCGGCCATGCAAGCTTCCGTTGGTGATGTCCGACCTTCAGGTAGGTAACGGGCGGCGAAGGTGGCGGGACTGACGCGGCCGTTTAGTAGCTGAAGGAGGGGATGATCTCTCCTCGGGATCATGCTTCGCAGATGGGTGATGGAGATCAGTTGGATCAAATCCAACCGCTTAAATAGATTTAGTTGTCTCGTATCAAGCATTCATCAGATCCTAGGCAGAGATCGTTCGGTCATCAACGGCCAGATTCCCTTGCATCTAAACACCAGCCAGATGATCGCCTCTCAGCTCGCCACGTGGCGACATGGATGCCCTTATAACTCCACACGATCAACACCCATCTTAGATCCTCTAATCTCATCCATTCATTCGCTTCTATTAGGGTTTTATCTGGAAAATTTCCACAAAAGTCCCTGGTTCTTTTTAAATTACAAATCGACCCATTCTCGGTGAGAAAGGAAAATTTATGTTAAGTCCCTGACTTTTCTTAGGTCACAACTGAGTCCTTCTCTGTGAGAGGGGACTATTTCCTTCAGATGCCTAATACTTTTAGAATTTCAACCAGGTCCCTGATGACCCAACCTAACCCTAATTAGGGTTTTAATCTGTTCAATTTCCATTTTCCCCACTTAATTAAATCGTGTAATTACTTAGGGAATTTCTTTAATTAATCAATTAATAAAAGAATATTTAATCACATTTTGTCTTAAAAATGAAAATCTTGGATTTTGCAATACATCTTGTGTATTATCGAGAAAATTAATTATAAAATGATTCTTTTCTTTAAATTTTTATTTAGAAATATTTATACAATATTATTTGCATAAAATGAGTTTAATAATAATTTTTAAAGAAGTTGACATGGATATTAATGTAGTTGTATATAAAATTTTAGAAGTTACAAACTTGTTAAAGAAGTCGATACGCGTCTACATAAAACTATGTTTACAAGTTACTAATTCTAGAATTCTAGATTTGATGAACAAATGAATAACACTGTATATGTAAATCATAAAACGATAACAATGAATTCTTAAAACCTTCTAGACTTAAGAAGGAAGACAAAATAAAATAAATAAAAAAAGACAAGAAAAACAAATGATTGCATTACATTTGTAAAAATATATTTTAAATTATGGCTATGAATTTTAACATTTAAGTAACCTTATGAAATCAATGCATGATAAACAAATGAAAGTTTTTTCTTGAAACTATTAGTGTAAAATTATGAACTTTTACAAATTGTTGATCTTAAGAAGCTTACATTGATAACCAAATAAATAATGATGTTACACATATTAGTATGAATATGTTCAACCTGAAGGTACAGTCCTAAATAAGAATATGAAAATGACAAGCAAATGACTCATTATGTTACAATATAAATCGATTCTAGAGTATACGCATCAAGTTACATACTTAAGAAGCATGCAATTGAATGATGTGTTAAAACTATACCGCACCATAACATATTTGTTTAGCCTAGGGAGGGTAAAACCTTGAAGGTTCCAATACTAAGAAGCTTGTTAAGAAATTGTCACGCCCCGACCCGAATCCCAGGACCTCGAGCACGTGAGCAGACCTAAGTAATCAAAAGCATGCAATAATGTAATCCACTAACTTCAATAATCAGAGTCGTACAGGAGAATTTAAAAAATAATTAAACGCCCTACACGGGTAATGGCCCTATAAGGGTCCTACAAAGTGAAATACGATCTCACACACAAGTAAACCTGCGGTCCTCGAACCTCTACTAGAATATCTTGATCCCTCGCACTGCTCCTGATCTTGAGTCACTTACACCTCAGGTCCTGGAACAAAAGAAGGAAAACAAGTAGAATGAGCTTTCGAAATGGAAGCTCAGTAAATACCCCCGCAAGAAATGCGAAGAGGTCATGAAAACAATCGTGTAAAAGTGATCCACACAAAGCAATACCATAGGAAAGACTAAGCTCAAAACACACGAGGATCACTATCACTAAGCACAGGTACAAAGCATGAAGTCAAATCAAACATGAAGAACAAACTTGTCATCTCCCTGACAGCCATCGACCTAAGCCGATCTTAAATCTTATCATCCAGACCCTTGAGTCTGGTAGCGTTCCTACATGTACGTACACGGCTAGCGTATCGTCCCACTGACGGGTGGACATCTAGAGTTCCCTCCCCATTGGAGGACTACAGGACGTCCAGAGTGTCCTCCCCCTGGATGCCCGCAACATAATCTGCACTGATCGGGAGATTCCACAACACAAGAAAAACTGAAACACCAACCCAGATGGAGCACCTGCTCACGTGTTTCCATGGCCATGTGTCGATCAATGGGAAGGCTTGTTCAGTGTACACAAGAATGTCCAACAAAACTAACACATCAATATGCATACACTATCATGGAAACTCGATAAGGCAAGAAAGCGAATATGTGTATACAAATCAAAACCACAAAGTACCAATCATGGTGATATCAAGGTCAATAAACAATGCAACATTAGTTCAAGGATATTCAATAATATCAAGATCAATAAACGTCGAGCAATGAAGCAGAAACAAAAGCACAAAATCAAGAAAACCCAAAGCTGGGTGGGTACTAGGCAGGTGTACTTATAAAAGTCACGAAGTCTGGTGTCCCAAGGAACCAACTCCCTTCGCATCTACGTCAATCCTGATGAACACAAGTTAACTTAGTATCCTCACTATCCCCATTATAATTTATTAATATTGACAATAATATTAATGTATAATTCTTGAACCCACTGCGCAGTCCCAAAGAATAGCTCATAACTTTTTATCCAAGAACCCGTTTGAGTTGATACAAGGCTCGTTGGAAAGATCTCTTTCCCATCTTTCCAATGGTATATATATACGTCCCTACTGGACAATCACAGGCTGCCCAGCTGTCCCTCGAAGGGGACAGACAGTCTGCAGCCCCTTAACCCTTCTCAAACTTTACTAATCCAACCCAAAGAACTTGATCAACGCTAATACGATTGAACCTAGTTTCTTTAACATCACCAACCTCAAGTACCTCATACAGACATGCACTCATATGTACCTGAACACCATTAACCAACACCTCTGACTACTAATATCTAATCATAGAGGACACTAACCTCAGACCACTTACCGTTATGCATGCATAAAATTATGAACACAACTGTCCATAAGCCTCAACAGAGCCTCACAAAGCCACTAAACACCTACTAAGAGTTCACTGTCATCACCCTAGTGTCTTTAGAAATCTTTGTAACTCACAGGGCTAGGTATCTATACCTCACCGTAACCAAACTCTGAGTTCAACCTCCTCAAACGATGTTTAAAGAGAAACTATTAACCACACTGTCCCTCTTTGAACCTACATGTTCTTTGGACATAGCTAATCACAGATTGTTAGGGCTTATATCTTTCATTAAACATTCACTGAGTTCATGGCATCAAGTCTTCATTAAATTTTAACGTAAGCAAACTCTCTTCAAACCCTCACTAACTTTCCTCATAATCATCAATGAAATCATATTGCAAAAACAAACCAGTGGACACATTCACACTACCCTTGCTACACAGTCGCTGCCTACATCCCTTGGCCACATCTCTCTTAGGCCACTAGTGACAACTTCAACCCTCAATCAAGTATTTTCTCAAGAACAATCATGTCCTCACCTCCCACTAACATACACTATATATCAAAAGTCTGACTATTGCCAAGTCTTGAGGACCCCCTTGTAGCTTATCACTTAGAACCATTAACTACCCTCAACCTTCCTCCTATTCCAAGACCTATACATCCCATGCATTTCTCATTATTTTAACAAACTTCACTGAAGGAGATAACAGATCCAAAAAACATAAATGTGCTTACTCCATCATATATATATAAGTTATCTACTAACTCAAAGATCTGAAGCACACACCGAAGATGGAGGCGGCTCTCCTCTCGATCAGAGCTTTACTAGTTTTTTTGGCCGGTGGCTTGCCGTCCAAATCTCAGAAACTCGCCCCATTTTTTACCTCTGATCCTCAGCGATGGATCAAGACTGCCCGTCTCTCCGTTGCCGTAGTGATGTCTCCAGAAGATGCTCCGCCAACCTCCCTTCTTCTCTGCCTCTCCATCTAACAGTGGTGCCGTTAGGGTTCCAAGGCTTGTCCTTCTCTTATAGGTCTCGTGGGACGAATCCAGATAAGGTTTTATCTCTTACTAATGGTTTTTATCTTTTAACTTGTATTTTATTTGCAAGCTGGCTGAGCCGCGTTCATCGGAGGAGTTAAGATCACGCATTTGGATTATAGTTGGATTGCAGCATTTCAAGCGTTTCCATTTTAATTTCATTCTAATTCAGCTGCTTGCTTGGATCTCATGCATTGCTTTTCACGTGGAGGTTAAATTTTAAAACAATATCTTAATATATCCAAATTCTATCCATCAAGTCATTGCTTAAAATCAACAATTCCAACTAACATGCGCTTGATTCCAAATCAAAAGAAATCAAATTTCATTACTGCATGCTTTTCTATCATAATTCGTTCCTTATAATTATATATATATATATATATATATATATATATATATATATAGATATATATATATATATAGATATTAAAAACACATATATATATTTCGTTTACTATTAAGCCCACTCCTTTATAAGTCCTTTATACAATTTAGAGGGGAGTTTTATCCTCAAGCCCCCTTATTTTCTGGAAATTACCAATGGGTCCCCAAAGGCCCCAATTAACACTAATGAAGTGCTTATTCAATTAAACCCCCATTCCTTATAATATTCAATTTAATCCAGCTCGGGGACTTTCATTAATTTATCCATTATAAAGTAATCGAATAAATTATGTTATTCATTCTTTTCAAATTCCTCGATCACACATAATTACCAAAATGCCCTTGGTGACTCCAAACAATTCCACTTAAGGGATTAGCTAATTGAATCCCCCCTTTCATCTCCCAGTAAGGGACATATCTTTAATAACTAATTAATTAAAAGAAAACTCAGAGGGTGCTTATGCATAATTTTTTAATCAACTAAATGCTCAATTAATAAATAGGAATTTCAAACAAATCCGACATTGGGAACATTCCCTTATTAACCACTCGACTAAAACAAAAACTAGGAAAGAAAGAAAAAAGAAAAATTTTATCCTCAAAAAAATTCTCGATTCTCACAATCCTCCTCCCTTATAAAAACTTCGTCCCCAAAATTCTTTCTTGGTCTTCAGCTACTGGCCCAGCATCTTTGACATTATCGGGCTGTGCCTGCACTTCGTCAGTAACAAGGTGATAAACTCGTCCATGAGACGTTGGTCTCTGATTGGAGGAAGATGGTTGATTCGTCCCGGTCGCTTTCCCCTTCTTATCCCCACCATGTTGCCCTTGTGTTGGCGCATGACCATCGTAAATGAGGCACTAAAAGGTGTTGGGAAGCCTAAGTTCCTTGCTTGTTTCCATGCCGAATCTGGGGGCATTGTGCTATGCGGTGTTCGAAGCTACCGCATACAAAGCGAGCACCGATGCTTGGCGTCGACACTTTCGGACTTTTTGTGCGGTCCCCCACACATGAAGCATTTTACTGATCCTCCTCCCCTAAACGCAGCTGATGATTTTGAAGGCTTGCCATAGAGCTGGTACATGCCCTAAGATTTCGACTTTCCAGTGCTCTTCCCAAAAGACTGACCCTGGATGTTGCCTTATCCCTGGTCTTTCTTCTTATCGTTCTAAGGTTGTCCTTGAGGGTTTCCCTGGCTAAATGCATCAATGTACTTGGCTCTAGCTATGTAAAATCCCAAGAAATTTGGAATAAAATATTCTAATATTCCCTATAAACAATGTTTTAATTTTAATAGTCCCTTTGGCTAGTAGAAAGATGGGTTGAGTGATTAAGAAGGGATAAATTCAATTTAAATAAATAATTAAAGTTTAAATGTGCTCTGTAGGGACCAATGGGAAATTAGTTAGAAAGTGAGGGACCAAATCGTAGTTTGTTCTTCTCACAAAGAAAGGACCTGGATGTGGTTTAAATTAGTTGGGGGACTGCTTGGTAAAAAGTCCAGGAAAAAAACCCTTGTATAAAGAAGGGACGGCTGAGATCTCACGATCTCAGATAAAGTTGATCGCGAGAAAAGAGTGGAGAGCAATGATGAGGCCGGGTGGCGTGCTTGGGTGTGTCCATCATTTGGAGGGTGATCACTATTAATGATCTGAGAAGGGCTACGTGGCAAGCGGAGTGATCATCTTGCCTGAGTGTCAGATACGAGGAAAAATAGATGGTTTGATTGATTATTTTTTTTAATAATCACAACCGTTCATCCAAGTTGTTTTCAATCTCGAGATGGGAGATTAACTGGTGGTCGTTAGATCGCGTCAGGGGGAATCACCACCGTCCGCCTGTGAGAACGTGTCCCGAGGTACGGTCGCTCCCCTCTGCAACGGCCGCGCCCCACCCAGAAATGCAGCGAGCGCTGCTGGCCGCTCCTCTCCAGTCATTACTAGCGAGAAGATCGGCAGTCAAACGCGCTCATTGGACTTCCCAACGCTTTATAAGAGCAGCCTCGTAGTCGATCAAAGGGGAGGTGAAATACAGAGACAGAGCGAGAGCGCTTCGCCGGAGAAGGAGGCGGAGAGGAGGAAGTCACTCTGGAGAGGTCAATTGCGGCTATTGACGCCACCTTGAAGTCGGAAACACAGGTAATTTCCTTTCCCCAGTAAAAGCTTTTAGTTTAGCGTGTGTGGGGTGAGGTTTTGAACACGTCGGAGATCGTGACCGTAGTCTAGTGCGGGTAGACATCGGGGAGAGAAGGGGGGACCATTAATGTGTGCAAGTGATTGCTTCGACCGAAACGAAGCTGACCGTAGGGAGCTCCGGCGGTGAGGGTCCCCAGGCGAGGAATTGCTTTTTCAGGCGAACAGGTACGGTGGAGCTTAGCCGTGGGAGTGAAGAAGAAGAAGGAAAAAAAAATTAAAAAAAATGAAAATAAATAATATATAAAATAATAGCGAATTAAATAAATAGTTTTCAGATGTTAATTTAATCAAAAACATTGGTAGCAATTAAATAGTTAAATATGTAAGTTGTCTCAGGTTAGTCAATTACTAAGAGGACTTGGATCCAATTCATGTTGGATGGGTCTAATCAAATGTTTGGGTTAGCCAATTAAACAATCAAATGGGTTTGATCAAGCTTTAGTAGTTAAATTAAAGAGTGGCTATGTTGATGGGCTTATAAAATGAATTGGTTCAAGTGGCCTAAGAGGTTAAGGTGTAACCCATTAGTTGGACTAGTCATCTTAAGTGTGAACTTAGAATCGATCAAGGTTGATCAAGTTAACTAATTAGACTTAGACTACTAAGCTTGGTGACTAGGATTAGTCAATTAACAAGATGATTAAATCTAAGTCGAGAATAAATTAATTAATTAATCAAGTGGGATTTGATTAAGCTAACTGAGATAAGTTAAGCTAGTCTAATTTAGTTGGGTTCGATAAATTGGACTAAGGCACTTTCAGTGGGCTCAACCAAGTTATCAAAAATAATAAGAAAGTAAGGAAGAAAAAGAAAACAAAGAGTTGTAGGAGGTGTGGAGCGAAACCAAGACCACTCAGGTAAAGTGGTTAGGCCTTAACCCTCGGGGACATGGCTAGCCACGTAATAGAGGTTGCTCTTTGTAAATTAAATAGTGCTTGACTAGGTAAAGCTAGTTTACTTTTTGGGCCTAGTAGATGGGCCCAATTTTGCTAAGAAGATAAGAAATGACCAATTAAGGTTTGTACAACGACAAATACAAGTAAAGTTGACGGTTGACGATTGACGGTTGACCAAAGTTTGACTAGAGTTGACCAAATGCAGATGAAAGTCAAATAGGGATGTAGAAATGAGGGAAATGGTTCGGTAACACGGTAGATGGACCTGTTTAGTTAGGCTTAGGCTCACAAAAATGAGAGTTTTATAACTGCATCTAGAAACCTAGGGTTTTATTAGAATTTTGGCTCTAATAGAAACTCTATTTTCAGATACTCTCCGGGAGTCCTAGAGACACTACAGGAGGAGACTAGGAGGGTTTCTAGTTCCAGCAAGAGGTAAGTACACTTGCCTTGAGCTCACTCTTCGGAGTTTTCTTGGCTTTGTTGTTATCATGTTGATAGTTGCTTATTTGATTTTATACATGCTATCTTTTGTTTTAAATTTCTGTTGAGCATGTATGTTTGTTTCGGGATGTTGGTATCCCTGTTTGTTGTGGTCTACTGCCCGGACCCAGTGGAGCGTGGGGGCTCCAATAGGGAAATGATCAGGAACGGGACACCCTGGCATTTATGCTTGCCGCGCCAGAGAGGTGACACTTTGGTGGTCCTACCCATCAGTGGGGATGATACGCTGGCCGTGTCAACACGTATGAGAGGTGGTACTACCGACTTACGATCGGAGGGTCGTACGACCAGAGGGCTTTGTTTACAGCGCATAGCTGGTTACGCTGACCAGGAGTGATCCTTGAGTTTTTCTTTTGAAACTCAACACAGAGCTTGAAGGCTTCTGTTATTAGGGGTCGTACCATTGTCTTCGTTTGTGGTGGACTCCTTGAGATGTTTTTCTTAGGGACGTTGTCCCATTATTGACATGATGTTATCTTATGTCTTTGTGACCCTACGGGGGTACTTACTGGGCTTTCCATTCGAAAGCTCACACACTTGTTCTTTCTCTCTTTTACAGATCCCGAGGTTTAGGGGCCAGTGCCGAGGAGATTGTTTGGGAGGTTGTTTAGGAGATCCGAGGTATGAGGGTCTCCCTTAACTTTTCTTTTGAGAGTTGATTTTATGTAGGACCCGTGTTGGGACCTGGTTTTGTATAGGGCCTATGGATCCTTATAACTCTATGTTCTCTTGGACTGAGTATGATTTTATTGTTGCTTGTTATCTGCTGATCTACACTTAGGCCTTGTATTCGAGCTGAGCTTTACTCATCTCGGATCTGACTGTCTGCTACTGCTTGGAGCACGGAATCGAGGGCAGGCGTGACAAGCTACCACTTCTGCGTAGCTAGAGCACATATGTCTTGCCACAATTTCTTTCAAGGATGGCCGTAGACCAGCCTTAAACTTAAAGACTTTACTCTCTTATTGTTCCTGTGACATCTCACCCTGAACAAGAGCGTTGAATTGTTGAGCCATTAGAAGAAGCCTTCCTCGGGAAAAGTACTTCGCAAAGAAAGCTAGGGTACCCCTTTTCTAATTCGTATCTCCCCAAGATACCAATCTTCTGCATTCCCTTGCATCAGGTAGGCTGCCGTCCTGACTCGATCCGGATCCTCATCCTGGTATATGTCGAAAGTCTTCTCCAGCTCCCAAAACCACATCTCGGCCTCTTCAGGGGCGGCAGTGCCATCAAATGGATGGGGAGAAAGCCTCTTAATCTCTCTCCATCAGGTCTCTATTAGAGGTTGGCGCCACAGAGGGAGGCGGTGGTGGAGGTTGTGCCTGTCGTTGTTGCCTCTCTTCCTAGATGTATCCCACCATTTCTCTCATTAACTCGATCATGGTTTTGGAGGGTGCCTCCCCTTAAGTGCAGGCCCCATTTGCTCATGGCCTGCGGATACTGATTGAGCAGGCAGTTCCTGCTCAACCTCCATATCCACTGGGGGTGGGGGACCCTCATTTACCTGAGGTTGTGATACCTCGTCCACTGGAGGCTCTGGTACCTCCACATGGCGTGGCCGTCCGTCCCGACACACCTCTTCCTCTCACCATATTAGCTCCGAGATATCAACATATAAATCTATCACTTTCGAATACTATAATCCAAATAAGTATTTTAAGGAAATGGTAATAGATTGTAACACCCATTTCGCTAATGAAACAGATGTCACACTAGCTTGGCGGGGAGTGCACCCAGCCCATAAGCTGTACAATTAAACCTGAAATCAAGTATCATTTACTGTAAACAAGATACATATAATATATCATAACTGGTTACACACCGGGAGTCACACTCAATAAGAGTCATAATAAAGTACATCACACAGAGTCGTGGAAAACATAATTAAGGTTCAATACAATCCAACACTAATAAACTGGGAAACAGGTACGCTAGAGCCGGCTAAACCTCGATCCCTGCTCGAGACATGAATCACTAACCCGCTCCGAGTCTAGATCCTGGAACAAAAAAAAATAGTATAGAAGAGGGCTGAGCTATACAAGCTCAGTGAGTATAGACTACCCCACCAAGTATTAAACATACATGTAATTTGTACTAAAGTACTGAAACATAATCAATGCGAGTAGAACTCATGAAGGTCAGAATAATTATCTTCAATCTTGATAAAAACGCTAATATGATCAAAATTCAGAGAAAACCCACTAGCAATCTCCAATCATATCAAGCATACAATGAACCTGTATACATGCCATGGCCTAATATCATACAAGTGTGCACCCCTAGCTAAAATGTCTCAGGAAAGGACTCCAGCATCCATCAGGAACAGCGGTATGCCTCTACATGATCCCGATAACCGGCGCTACATAAGTCCGGTGAATCCCGTATCAGAGACAAGAAGTGGGTTTTTATAAAAACACAACTTTCGCAACCATTTGAGTTTTAAGAAAAACGGCTGAAAACAAAACCCCTTCCTCACTTGTCCTGTCTACTAAAAATACCTGGGCTCGATCCTGAGCCCCTGCTGGATCCCCCATACATTAACTAACTAAGGTGCAGCTTATGATACATGTAATAATCTTTAACTACCCCTTAGGGTTTCCCTTTATCATATAATTAACTACCCCGTAGGGTTTCCTTTGATCAAATCTCATGCACTAAAATTTAACTCAATTATACAAGCATGAAAATACTATGCAAGTATAGTAATGAATCCTTCGGCATTCACAACTCGAATCAAAACTCATAAGAATATGGTAAAACAAAAATCCCGATGAATGCACAATTTAAACTTAGATCTACGGTAAAGTCCCCTCACCTTAAGTCCTTGCAAGTTCCTAGAAATCGCTGGGTACTTCGGCGGCTTCCGCTGGACCTTTCCCCTCCCTAGAATCAATGAGAATACAAATAAACACAAACTCCATTTTTCCCATAATTTCGTCTTGTGGCTTAAGAATACGAGGTTTTAAGAATACGATTCCGTATTCTTAACTTAGACTTCTATTTATCTCAAAGTAGCTTATAATAGACATTAAACTCTTAAGGCCATGTTTTCATACTTAATGAGTATAACATGCCTTTAAATCCTTATATTACCCTCAAGCATGTTTAGCTAGCCGACATTAAACACTCTAAAGCATGTGTCCCCTAAGCATGACAATTATGGAAATTAGGCATACATAAGCATATTAATCATGAAATCTAAACATATTTAAGCAAGTTAACACGATCACTAATAGGCAGCAATACCTTAGGATTTTCATGAAAATTCGGCGGCACCTCTCCTATTTATAGGGCCCCGAAAATTATACAAACAAGCACATACAATATAATTCAAACTAGATTATGCTTTTATAACTCCATTCAAGCCTCTAATCTCTTTAATCTTCCCTTAATACCTCTCTACTCACAACCCAATTAACATTTCAACATCAAGAGGCATTCAAAGTCATTAGCCCTCTTTCAATTAATTTTAGCCCAAATTCATGGATTCACCATGAGACTTCCCCCAATTTCAAGTTCATAAGAAGAAGAAGAGACCTCGTTGGAGTGATGAAGAGGCTAGGGCAATGACGATGCTCAATGGGGCGGCTGTGGCGTCAGGCCAGTGCTTTCGCCAGCACCGAGGTCCGTGGCGTGGCGTCGCCCGGAAAGCGGCACTTGGCCTTGAGGGGGTGGACGCGAGGAGCGGTAGCTGATTGAAGCTGGCGGGCTGCCAAAGTGCGGCTTCCGGGGCGGACCGGCGAGGTGGAGAACTTTGGCTGCGTGAAGCTCCAGCGGCGACGAAGCTCTGTCGACAGCTGATCCCGGTTGTGAGGCGGAGGTGCGGTATTGAGAGAGAGAAGTCCAGAGGGGAAATGAGAGAAGACTCCTCTCTTTTAAATCAATGTCCACTTACCCTTTCTCAGCTCTAGATCTGAGAAATGTAAAGATAAAATATAATATTTTTTGTTAATTATTTAATTCATTCCTTTACATTATCTTATCCCTTCAATTTATTTTAGTTTATCTCCCACCAACTTGCATTATTTTATTTTATCTTCCCCCACTTTACGTCCCATCGCCCCTTTAATTATTATTATCTTCCTAATAATGTCCCACCGGTCATCAGAATCCCGGGTCAAATATATCAATCAATCGTCGGGCATATCAGTACCCTCACGCGTGCACTTTATCGTCGAACCGGATCATGAATATTGGCTTTTGACCTTCCTGATCTACTTTATCGGAACCCGAACATTTGTCCGATTCTCCTACTTAATTAATCTTGACTAATTAACGCTTACAAATTCTCCTAATTAAATAATCGCAGTTATCCTTGATGTCCACCTCCGACTAGTCCGAGTGTAACGACCTGGCCCATTAGGGTCTTCCCTCTGCCTATTAGTTGCGAGGCTGGATTTAAATTTATCATACCTCGATTTTTCCTTTAATTGAGCGTTAACATAATAAATTTATTTTCCGTGTTAATTAATATCATTAATTATTGGAAATTTTCCGATTTATTTACTTTGAAAATTTGGGGCGTTACATAGATTCCAACTACGATTTAAAACAATAGTCAAATTTTTTTAACATATCAACTTTGGGTGTCAACTGACCCCAACTAACAAACATAACTCCTAACCATATTCCAAGATGGAATAATAATACTAACACTACAACAGTGTGGTCCCCTCCTTCAAAATTGTATCACAAAGTTATGCCAAAAGAACTTCCACCACCAGATGTGACTGATGAACCGAAGGCCTGCTATATGGCTGAAACTTATTCTCGAACCTCGACTTCCCTGAACTCTTCGCTCCATACTGTCCCTGACTGTTCTGACCTTTATCTTGCTTCTCCTGTTGTTGCCCTTGGGTGCTACCATGTCTGATAGCCTCAATGAACTTTGCCCGGGACACCACATCGCTGTACGTGGCGCACATGTGTCTAGCAACAATATCCCTCAGTGCTGGATGCAATCCCTCCACAAACCTAAGTACCTTGCTCTCCTCCGTGGGGACAAGTTTAGGTGCAAACAGGGCCAACCTCTCAAACTCTGCCTCATACTGCTCAACTGTCAGGGTGCCCTGAGTCAGATGCATCAACTGTCTCTCCATCTGTAGTAACCTCCCTCGTAAAAAGTATTTGGCGAGAAAGGCCTTCTTAAACTCATCCCAGGTCTAGAAAGGGTTCCCATTCCTGAGCCGTACCTCCCCGAGGTACCAATCTCAGCAGCACCCAGCATCAAGTAGGCAACAGTCTTGATCGTCTCAAAAGCTTTCTCATATTCTCTGATCCAGGCCTCTGCTGCCTGAGGGTCGGCAGTACCCTCAAACGATCTAGGAGCAGGTCTCCTAATCTCACCCAGTATACCTCTGGTGGATGGTACTGCAGACGGTGAAGTAAGCGGAGCTGAGATGGTGGTGCCTGATGCTGCTGCCGCTGCTCCTGTATGTACTCCGCCATCTCTCGTATCAGCCCCAACATTACACTAGGGGGTACCTCCCCCCTCGGATCCGGGTCTGCGGCTTGTGGCCCTACATTCCCTGATTGAGCAGGCTACTCCTGCTCAACCTCCATCTCGGCTGGAGGTGGAACCTCCCCCGCCTGGGGCATGTCCCGCACTGGAGGCTGAAGCACATACCCACGTCTGGATCGTCCCCGCATACCTCCCCAATTCACCATAATGCCTACCGAGATATCAACATACAAATCTATCATTGTCGAGTACCATAACCCAAATACGTATTTTAACGAGATGGTAATAAATTCCAAATATAATTTAAAACAATAATCAAATCTTTAACATATCAACTTTGGGTGTCGACTGACCCCAACTAACTAACATAATTCCTAACCCTATTCTAAGATGGAATTAATACTAATACTACACAGGTAGTGGTTCTCTTATTTAGAACTGAATTACATAGCTACGCTTCTCCCAAGGAGGGACATTCGGACAGTTGGCCTTGTGGTGGTCCTATTACTACAGTAAGGACACTTAGGAAGAGGATGCCCACAATTCGCAATAAGGCCTTCACAGCAAAGACACCACTCTGACATACAAAGTTCGTCTTCATCATGAGGGGGTCCTCCACAATAGGGGCACCTAATCTCATCCTTATTCTTCCTCACTGTGGAAATGTAGTGGCAACAAAAGTGTTTGCGGCGTTTCTGAACTGGTAGTGGTAGCTCCTTTTTACGTTCCTTCTCCTGGGTTACTTCTCCTTCCGAGCTTTCCCCCTTCACTAGTTCCTCCACCTTATTCTCTCTGATGCTTTCTACATCATCATTCACATCTTCGAGACGCTCCTCGCTTACTTCTATCACTTCTGAGCTCTCCACCTCTTCCTCGACATCCTCTATGCCCTCCATGTCTACTTCTGTCCACTCCGTGCTCTCCACGTCTGACATAGTCCTTTTTCTGTCAGACCACAACACTCTTTGTCAATTTCGTAAGCGAATTAACACTTAATCATTCCTAGTTGTCTATATCACCAGGGCAACTTGGGTGTTTATTATCTGCATTGCTCTGATACCACTTTAATCTGTAACGCCCAAACCTGGATCTCGGGACCTCGGGCACGTCAACAGACCGGCCATACCCGAGTGGAGATGAGCCCCGCTTGGATACAAGACCTAAGTAATCAGAGCAGATAACAAACACAAGTCCATAATAAATCAAAATAAAATTAGAGTCGCAAAATAATCAAGTCTGGGTATACATGCCCTACGTATGTCGGGACAAGATGTCCTATAAAGCCTCACTCATCAACAAATAAGGAAATAGAAGAGGTCCTAAACCTCGTCAAGCCTGTTCCACGTACTATCCCTCAAAACCACGCCTCCTGCTCCTGAGGACCTAAAAAGGAGGGAAAAACAAAAGAGTGAGCTTTCAAAAGGAAAGCTCAGTAAGCACCCTGTGAGGAACACAAAGAGTAAGATATGGAAAGACATATCACAAATGAAGTCAACAAACAGTGGGACCAATGTCCCATATCCTGGAATCCTAGGGGTCTACCACAAAGTCAAAGTCAACGGTAAAACCCCTATCTTATCTGTGTCCTTCTAAAAGATCATCCCCCGGTCAGTACCATCCCACAACCTCGGTACCGCCAGTCAGATCCATGCGGTAGCGCCACCTCTCTCTCATGTCGACATGGTCAAGTGCTGCCTTGGCCGGCAAGGGCAACAAAGTATCATCCCCATGGCGGGGAATCTTGGGAGCGCTAAGGTGTCCCATCCCCAGCGCTCCGCGCCAAAATCCGAGCTCACACGCTCCTCACTGAATCCGGGCGGAAGACAAACAAAAGCTAGGGATGCCAACATCCCGAAAACAAACATACATGCACCGGAAACCCAATCAAATCATGAAAAGACATGCATGTATCCAACTCATAAGCAAGTATGATATCAATAATCATAAACAAACTCAAATCCAAGAAAACCCGAAACCGGGTGGGAAACGAGGCAAAGGCACTTACTTCTGGTCGCAACCAATCGGATGGAACGTAACTGCCTTGACGAAGCTCAACGCTCCTCGTCAATACATGATAATCACAAGTCTACACTCAACACATGCACGAGTGTTTAAGAATATTATCACCTAAAATTCACATACAACTAAATGGGCCCGGCCCATTAAATAAACCCATCTCACCCTTTTAATTAACTTAACCACACAAAAATAATTCTCTTAATTGAGTCCATAAACATCTTTAGCTAACCCCTTTGTTTATAGCCCATCAGGCGCGCCCAAAGGCCCAACTCAAACAACCTAAAAGTATCAAACAACTCACCTAACCTCATCAGTCAACTAATTTGATCTAATCATTGCAACTCAATTTATTCAATCACTAGGCCCACAGTTCATTCAAACTCCAGAAATCATCTAATAGACCTCATTACCAGGACATTATTATGCATGATTTTCCCTACTGTCACCTTCGTTTCATACTAGGCGATTCAGAACCCATACTAACCATAATCACTAAGGTTTCAAGCCACACAGCCACCTACTAAAACCTCATCAAGGACTCAGCCCCATCAGCAACCACTTCTTTGCCCGGATTAACGTCAAATAAATTAAGGCTAGAAAACTCACCCTCCATTATCACAACTTTTCCTAGGCATACATTCTTTACCATCTGTCAACGTCTACAGGGCTCTAAATACTCACCCAAGCATCACTTACCACTTCTTATTACGGGCATGAATCCTGGACAAACCCATGCAAGAAAATATTCCTTAATGTAGTCTATTGGCTATTAATACTTAATCAAATCACTCTCCCAACCTCCACTAACAGACAACACTCCAATATGCATAAGTCTCCACGAGTAACCACTAGAGGACATACATGCCCACACCATCTGAATATATAGGTTATGGTTGAACCTGATAGTCTTGCAAGCAACTTAATTGTCATTATAAACCTATCACTAATATCTTAGTATAATCAACCCCATAGCAACATGTTAATAGTTCTTTCATCTAGTTCACCTTCACAACTATCAACTTCTCTGTGGCTAACGCATCCAGACAAAGCATGACCAACTCAACCATTAAAACAGGAACTAAACTAGAGGTTATCTAGACCCCAACTAAGGTCTTAAAACTTGGCTCTGGAAACCATCAACATGCATGGTTTTCTTGGACTTTTATTCTATCCTAGAATAAATAAATCGGAGAGGAGAGAGCCCTTACCCGGCTCCACGATTCTCTGGCAAGCTCTTTGCTCCTTTCTCCCCCTCTGCTCCTCTATCCCACTCGTGCGCAGAGACGTCGTCGCCCAAGAAGTCCACTGTTAGGGTTTAGGGGTTCTGATAGGTATATACGTAGATATATATAGAGTTTGCGAGATTTCCACGCGGAGTCCATCGGATGCCACCTCCTAGTTAATCTGAGACTTATCCTTAAGTTTAAACTGAAGATAAGCAAAGCCTTCAAATCCGTTAATAGCAGCCAAGTTTGTTATACTATCATATTTTATCTTATTGTTTTTTAAAAAAAAAAATGATTCAACCAACACAACAGCCATGGACGCACTCCATGTGTTCATACATTCGTATTATATATATATATATAATCATTAAATCATTCCCTCTTTGCTTTGAATAAAAGTTGAGTCATGAATGTCATGAATTCCACGCCCAAACAACAACTTATATACATCTCTATATATATCAAGCATTTCTATATATGAAAACACATATTTCAAGTCAAATTTAATAATTATATATGTATACATACATTCATGCATATCAAAGCACATCCCATCAATCACATTATTCCCCTTTTGCCACTATCTTTTAATTCAAATGATGTTTATCTGAATGTCATATATATATATATATATATATATATATATATATATATATATATATATCTTATCTGTACTCTCTCTCTTTCTATATCTCTTACTGTATATGATATTTATGCATAACCATCCAAACTCAACCAAATCCTTTTCTAAATATTTAAAATATTTCTATAGAAATAAATTCAATTAAATTCTGAATTTTAGGGAATTATTCTTTAATTAATAAATTAATCAAAGAATAACTAGAAAATATTTATTCCAAAACAATAAAAGTTCTAACAATTCAAACTTTGGAAATCTTCCCTTATTAACCAAACAATTAAAGAACATAACTAAAAAAATTAACCCCTAAAATCTGTGGATTTCACAAACAAACAAGTAGGGACCCCAACATCCCAAAACAATCAATCATGCTAAACAAGGATTTCAATAAATCAAGAAACATGAATGAATACAAGCAGCATGTCAAGAACAAGACATATCAAGAAACTCCGAAGAGTGGAACAAGGAAAGTGTACTTGCTTGTTGAAACATGCAATCAAGAATCATCAAAAGTCAAGGAACCAATCAATAAATGGTTGAGGGTACAAGGCAGAAGTACTTACATGAATCAATAAATGTGCATAATCATGAGATCAATGAAATAAATATCCAAGGAATCCAATAAGCATGCATACGCATGATCAACAAGGAAACAATTATCCAAGGGAAGAGGCAAAAGTACTTACACAAGTATCAATGATTAATCAATGATAACGGTACTAGGCAGAAGCACTTGCATGAATCAATAAATGTGCATAATCATGAGATCAACGAAATAAATATCCAAGGAATCCAATAAGCATGCATACCCATGATCAACAAGGAAACAATTATCCAAGGGAAGAGGCAAAAGTACATTCCTCAACTGGTAAACCAACCTTGGGGACTTTCATTTATTAATCAAGTAATTAAGAAAAATAAAATAATTCCCTAAAAATCCTAGATTTTACAATCCTCCCCCCTTATGAAAATTTCATCCTCGAAATTTACTCATAATCCCAGAACTTTCATCCAGTAACAACTAACCCTTGAGAATGCTTCGTCAGATTCTCAAAATTTCCAGACTCTAACAACTCATGTGAAAAGGGGCTTATTTTAAAATATCACTATCATTCATCCAATCCAAACCTTGAACGTTTGCTCCATCTCACGGACCCAATGTTCGCTATCTTTTGCTCTCAATTCCTCACGAATGAACGGTCCAATCCTCCATAGCTCAAGCAATCCTCTGCTTGACTCCTAGGCCATTCGTGGGGTCACACCAGACCCACATCCTCTCACATCAGCTCCATCGAAGAAATGGGGAATTAATGCCTCCTCCCTTTAGTCCTAGCCCGTTGCTTGCGGCCCTGCAACATCCAACTGAGCAGGCAGTTCCTGCTCGACCTCCATGTCTGCCACACCCACGCAACAGGATAGATCTACCAAATCAAGTTACAGACCGGCCGTACCCGAGTAGAGTCGGGCCCCACTCAGATACAAGGCCTAAGTGAGTAAAACATATAATGCAATAAATCAACTTAATTATTAAAAAATAACAGAGTTCAGCTGAAAATTATAAAAGGGTTCAGATACCCTACAAATATTGGGCCCTATAAGGGACCTACAAAATAAAATGTCTCATATACAATAAAAATAAACAAGGTCTTCGGACCTCTGCAAATCCACCTGACCCACGATCGGCTCCTGCGTGCTAGAATCTTACTCCTCAGAATCTGTAAGCAAGAAGAAACAAGTGCGTCAGCTTTCGAATTGAAAGCCGAGTAAGTACCCCTGCGGGGTTCAAGAAAAACATGATATCAACAAGTAAGAATATTGAAATCAAACTTGGGGCACGCCCCTCAATTAATCCCTAAGAATCTACCACAGAAACAAGCAAGGTAACAACTCCTAGCTACAGAAGCCCTGGGGCTCTGGTATGAGTTCCAATGGAAGCTCCACAAATGTCTCCCCTGGTTAGCAACATCAGCGAATTTGCGGAAAAAATGATCATCCGGTCGCTACGGCGCTCGGGTCTTATGTCGGTAGTGCCACCTCTCTACGCGTCGACACGGCCAGCGAATCATTCCCACTGACGGGCAGGACAACCAGAGTATCGGTCACCCTAGCATGGCAATGCCGGAACATCTGGGTGTCCTGTTCCTGAACATCCGCAAAGGAGAACCCACACTCCAATGAATCCGAGGGGGAGAATAAACAAGTAGGGACCCCAACATCCCAAAACAATCAATCATGCTAAACAAGGATTTCAATAAATCAAGAAGCATTAATGAATACAAGCAGCATGTCAAGAACATGACATATCAAGAAACTCCAAAGAGTGGAACAAGGCAAGTGTACTTGCTTGCTCCAACATGCAATCAAGAATCATCAAAAGTCAAGGAACCAATCAATAAATGTCTGGGGGTACAAGGCAGAAGTACTTCCATGAATCAATAAATTTGCATAATCATGAGATCAATGAAATAAATATCCAAGGAATCCAATAAGCATGCATACACATGATCAACAAGGAAACAATTATCCAAGGGAAGAGGCAAAAGTACTTACACAAGTATCAATGATTAAACTTGGATTTCACAAACAAACAAGTAGGGACCCCAACATCCCAAAACAATCAATCATGCTAAACAAGGATTTCAATAAATCAAGAAGCATGAATGAATACAAGCAGCATGTCAAGAACAAGACATATCAAGAAACTCCGAAGAGTGGAACAAGGAAAGTGTACTTGCTTGCTGAAACATGCAATCAAGAATCATCAAAAGTCAAGGAACCAATCAATAAATGGCTGAGGGTACAAGGCAGAAGTACTTACATGAATCAATAAATGTGCATAATCATGAGATCAATGAAATAAATATCCAAGGAATCCAATAAGCATGCATACGCATGATCAACAAGGAAACAATTATCCAAGGGAAGAGGCAAAAGTACTTACCTTAACTGGTAAACCAACCATGGGGACTTTCATTTATTATTTAACTAATTAAGAAAAATAAAATACTTCTCAAAAAATCCTGGATTTTACAACTGTAAAACCCGCCCCGAAATAAATAAAGATTTTATTTCTCAGAATTACTAAATAGCAATTTAATATGGTGAGCGGTGAAATTTTAGGAAAAATCACAAGGTCTGAATAATCCAGATTAACTAAGTATTAATTAATCAGGATTAATTATATGTTAATTAAACCGGGTTTTTATTATCAGGAAGAGAAAATAGACAAAAATCCAATTCCCGGGAAAGGTGGATTTGGTAGGGGACTGAAACAGCCCCGTGATGCCACAGTGTGCCCGTGACGAAGGATTTGACTAAAAGCCGATATTCTTAGATCTGGTCTGACGAGAGACAAACCCCTTGATGTTCTAGTACACCCGTGCCATAGGCTAATGACCCGAGATTCGCAGATCTGAGTCGGGCGCTAGGATGAGAGAACCAGGGTAGTAAATCCGAGAGATAAATTCACCCGTGATTGAACATTAGTCATGTGGGTGAACAGTAGACATGTGACAACTTTTGGTGTTTTTAAATAAAAAGAATTGGAGATGAGATGTAATAATTCAAATATTAATTAAATAGATATATTAAATATTCTATATCTAAAAGTATGAGAGAGAGAGAGAGAGAGAGAGAGAGAGAGAGAGAGAGAGAGAGAGAAAATCTCTCTCACTTCTCAGATCTAAGAACTCCTTCCTCTCTCGTTAGATTCTCTCTCTCCTACTGCCTTGCCTCAGGCGAACCATGCCGGTGCCCCGATCCTTCCATCGTGCTCCCGCCAGCGAGCATAGGTCCCACGCCTTGGCCCGGCTAGCGCCGCCACGCGCGACCACGCGTCGCCCGCATAGCCACGCGCGCCACTGCAACACCCTCGCCAGTGAGCCGTGACCCGATCTCCCTCTGACGGCACCCCTCGCGTGCGCTCCTGTACGGCTGCGACTAGCTCCCTTCCTTCCCTCCTTTCCCAGCGAAGATCGGCGGCGAACGAAGCCCCAAATACACCGGCGATCGAACAGCTCAATCGGCGGGGGAAAACCCACATAGGAGTACCAAGAGCTTCAAGTAAACATCCTGAACCCTAATTGAGGGAATTCTTAACTAATGGAGTAACTAAATGCATGAATTAGTCGGTTCCGATAAGGAGGCCCCGCTGGCGTCGGCCCCGAGGTGCTCCCAGGCCGGTCTGATCCCTATGACGAGGAGGTCATCACTGTTTACCCCACAAGAGGCTACTCCCGGCTACCGGCTACTCCCCTAGAGAGGATACCCCGGGTACCCTTGAGGAGGATACCGCTACCCGTGAGGGATATCCTAGATCCGCAATGGTGGGTACCATGGCTCGGCCCACCGGGCGTATCCCCGTCCCGCACTTAGGATACCTTGGCCTGCACTAGGGGTCTATCTGCACCGATGGCGATGTCGGGCACAGTGCGGGGAGATGGCGAAGATGATGCACGCGACCGGTAGCGGCGGCGGCCCGATGAGTGGCGGCGGCGATGGCCGACCCTACCTGCAGCCCCTGCAGCTCACGGAGGCGGTGGTGGTAGTGATGCCGGTAGTAGCGATTCTCTAGCAGAACTTAGGAGGCCGCGGGACCCGCCCTTTGAGGGAGGTACCGACCCGGATGTGGCAGAGCAGTGGATAGACGAGATCAAGGCTATCTTCCATGCTATGCAGAGCGCGGAAGAAGACATGGTGAGACTAGCTGCCTACATACTGAAGGGCCGCGCCAGAGGTTTGTACAAGACTGAAGTGAAGAACAGAGGTGAAGAAGGCTTTGGGTCTTTGGAGGAGTTCAGAATCGCCTTCTTGGACAAATATTTTTCAGTGAGCAGACATGCCTTGATGACTCAGCAGTTTCTGACTTTAAAGAGGGGACTAGGACCGTCGATGAGTATGAGGCCGAGTTTGAGCGACTATTCAGGTTTGCCTCTGCCCTTGTGGCTGACCCCTTGTTCAAGGCTCGCCAGTTTGTTAGTGGCCTGAGGCCCAACCTCTGGCGTTCCGTGATGCCATCTCTGAGATGTCCCTTCCACGAGTTGGTGGAGATAGCCAAGGACGCTGAGTTAGCTTGGCAGGAAACACAGGAGCCACGCAAGCGAGAGCAGAGCAGTGGCAAAGGAAAGAGCTCCAGGAAGAGTGAATCTTTCGGGGGCAGTTCAGGGCTCTCCAGGAGTGAGCGCAGGTCCCAGCCTTATAGGAGATCTTCCTTGTCGTTCGGGTCCAAAGGCAGGGGTTCATCAGGGAGGGGCCCACGTCCTCATTGCACCCGATGTGGGGGCACACACACTAGTGAGCAGTGTTGGCACCAGGCAGATATGTGCTTCCGATATGGTAGCACCGAGTACTACGTAATCATTGCCACTGCCGATGGTAGGGTCATCAAGAGGAGACGGGTCACAGACATCACCGGACAGGACCCCACAAACACCTGGAGGGTTACGACAGCAGGCCACGGGAGACCGAGGCCAGAGAGGAGGATCCAGGGGTAGGAAGGGGAGGGGGAAGGCAGTGGACCCCCCTTCTTCTTCTAGTCGACCAGTTGCTCAGGGTCGGGTTTACAACCTGAATCAGGAAGATGCCCGAGCCTCTCATGAGGTGGTTGCAGGTACTATTACTATTCTTATACACTGTTTGATCCTGGGGCGACACATTCCTTCGTTTCTACTTCATTTGCCCGGAGAAATAGATTGTATGTAATTAAACTACCCCACGACCTGTGCGTCGATACCCCGGTGGGAGCGACGAAGATCGATGATAGGTTGGTACTAAAGTGCTCAGTCGTGATCGAGGGTCACGAACTTACTGCCGATCTACATCTGATGGAGTTGCGCGACTACGACGTCATCCTCGGCATTGATTGGCTCTCCTCAGCATATGCGGTACTAGACTGCAGAAGGAAGAGGGTACACTTCCAATTTCCAGACTACGAAGAATTCATCTTCAAGGGCAGCAAAGGCTATTCTATGGCTCTGGAGATATCTGCACTTCGGGCCAAGAAACTGATCAACAGGGGTTGTATCGGGTTTCTGGAGTCTATCTCAGAAGCAAAGGACGCTCAGTACACGGTGGAGCAAATTCCTATCGTTCGCGACTTTCCGAATATGTTTCCGGATGACTTGCCAAGACTACCCCCAGAGGGGGAAGTGGAATTTGGCATCGACCTGGCTCCAGGAACAACGTCCATATCCAGAGCCCCATATAGACTGGCACCTGCCGAGCTGAAAGAGTTGAAGCAACAAATTGAACAACTTTTGGATAAAGGTTTCATTCGGCCGGGCATGTCACCTTGGGGAGCCCTAGTACTCTTCGTCAAGAAGAAAGACCGATTGATGAGACTGTGTATTAACTACCGAGACCTCAACAAGGTGACGATCAAGAACAAGTATCCTCTACCGAGGATAGATGATCTGATGGACCAGCTACAGGGAGCACAGGTATTCTCCAAGATAGACTTGAGATATGGGTACCATCAGGTGCGAATCTGGGGCGAGGATATCCCGAAGAGTGCCTTTCGTACGAGGTATGGGCACTATGAGTTTCTAGTAATGCTGTTTGGGCTTACCAACGCCCCAGCGGTGTTCATAGATTTGATGAACTGGGTATTCAGACGATACTTGGATCGGTTCGTAGTCGTCTTCATCGACGACATCCTGATCTACTCCAAGAGCAAGAAGTTGCATGTGAAGCACTTGAGGCTGATATTGGATGCCCTGAGAGATTAGGAGTTGTATGCTAAATTTTCCAAGTGTGACTTCTGGTTGAACAGTGTTGCTTTCTTGGGGCACGTCATCAGTGGAGATGGGGTTTCTGTGGACCCTAAGAAGATTGAAGCGGTAGTAGATTGGAGTAGACCGAGCACCGTCAGAGAGATCAAGAGCTTTCTGGGGTTAGCTGGCTACTACAGGAGATTTGTAGAGGGGTTTTCGTATCTGGCATTACTCATGACCAAGCTGACCCGAAATGGTACTCCTTTCATCTGGACGGAGGACTTCGAGCAGAGTTTCATGGAACTGAAGAGTCGATTGGTGTCTGCACCTGTCCTGGCCCTACCAGAGAGTGGGTGCGGATACGTGATCTATAGTGATGCTTGTAAGACTGGCCTTGGGTGCGTACTCATGCAGAATGGGTTAGTCATTGCCTATGCTTCAAGGCAACAGAAGTCGCATGAGGAGAACTACCCCACACATGACTTGGAATTGGCAGCTGTAGTCTTTGCCTTGAAGATTTGGCGCTATTTTCTCTACGGTGAGCCATGTGAAGTGTATACAGGCCATAAAAGTCTGAAATACATATTCACATAGAAAGAGCTGAACATGAGGCAAAGACGCTGGTTGGAGCTGATCAAGGATTACGACCTCAGCATCCACTACCACCCGGGCAAAGCTAATGTGGTGGCCGATGCATTAAGTAGAAAGGTCAACTATGGGACAGCTGCAAATCTTAGTGAACAGGTAACCTTCTAGAAGAAATGAGGAGACTGGAGCTGGAGGTGATCGAGTCGAGCTCGGAGGTGAGCATGGCTAGCTTGTGTATCCGGCCCAATCTATTGGAGAGGATCAAGGCAGTCCAGCTACAGGATCCTGAATTATTGAAGTACTAGGAGAAGATCCAGCGGGGCATCCAAACTAAATTCCGGGTACATGAGGATTATACCCTAAGACAAGGAGATGAGTAATACGTGGTATTGCCCGACATCCCTCGACTTAAGAGGGGCATTTTAGAGGAGGCCCATTACTCTAGCTATACCATCCACCACAGAGGTGCGAAGATGTACATGGGACTAAAGATTACCTTCTCGGGTGGGTCGATATAAAGAGGAGATAAGCCGAAGTTTGTGGCCCATTGCCTTACACTCGCCAACTAGTGAAGGCGAGGCACGAGAAGCCCAGTAGGGACTATTGCAACCTCTTCCTATACCGATTGTAGAAGTGGGAACATATAGCGATGGATTTTGGTAGAGAGGCTTACCTCGTTCAAAAAGGGAATGAAGTCATTTGGGTGATCATTGACCCATTGACCAAGTCGACATATTTCTTGGCATTGAGGCGTAAGATGAGCCTTTGTAGCGACTAGCCCGATTATACATGGACAAGATTGTTTGTCTACATGGTATACACAATAGCGATCATATCCTATCGAGACCCCATATTTGTCTCGAATTCAGGAGAGTCTACATGCAGCTCTGTGCACCCGGTTGACCTTTAGCACTGCATTTCATCCTCAGACGGATGGTCAATCGGAGAGGACAATCCAGATATTAGAAGATATGCTGCGAGCTTGTACTCTCGACTTCACTGGTTCTTGGGATGAACACTTGGCTAAGGCAGAGTTCGCCTACAACAACAGCTACTAGGCAAGCATTCAGATAGCGCCCTATGAGGCTCTGTATGGGCGACCATGTCGATCTCCTATATTTTGGAATGATGTGGGAGATCGTAAGTTTGAAGGACCTAAAGAAGTACAAAAAGCTGAAAAATAGGTGAAGCTCATCAGAGAAAGGCTGAGGATAGCTCAGAGGCCGAGGAAGAGCTATCTTTGATAAGAAAGCGGCTCTGCAGTGGAATTCCAGGTGGGCGACAAAGTACTCCTGAAAGTATCACCCATGAAGGGTGTATTAAGATTTTGAAAGCGCGGGAAGCTTAGCCCGCGTTACATTCCCTTCAAGATACTAGAGCGGGTTGGAACAGTTGCATATTGGTTGGCCCTGCCTCCCGATTTGGCCCAGGTCCATAACGTCTTCCACGTATCCATGTTGAGGAAGTGTTTTACCGACCCAACCAAGATTATAGAATATGAACCGGTGGAACTCCGACAAGATCTATCTTATGAAGAGTGGCCGGTGGAGATACTTGACTATAAGGAGCAACAACTGAGGAACCAAACTATTCCTTTGGTCAAGGTAAGATGGAATAACCACACTGGTGGTGAAGCTACTTGGGAGCGCGAAGCTGACAAGAAGAAGCGCTACCCTGACTTGTTTAAATGAGCTTTGTTGAGAGTTTAGGGACTAAACTCCTATAAGGAAGAGGGGGAGATTGTAAAACCCGCCAATTTAAATAAATAAAGATTTTATTTCCCAGAATTACTAAATAGCAATTTAATATGGTGAGTAGTGAAATTTTGGGAAAAATCATAATGTCTGAATAATCCAGATTAACTAAGTGTTAATTAATCAAGATTAATTATATGTTAATTAAACCTGGTTTTTATTATCAGGAAGAGAAAATAGACAAAAATCCAAATCCCGGGAAAGGTGGATGCGGTGGGGATTTGAAAAGCCCCGTGATGCCACATTATGCCGTGTGACGAAGGATTTGACTAAAAGCCGATATTCTCGGATGCAGTGCGACGCAGAGATAGACCCATGATGTTCTGATGCACCCGTACCATAGGACTAATGACCCGAGATTCGCGGATCTGAGTCGGCCTCTAGGACGAGAGAACCAGGGCAGTAAATCCTAGAGATAAATTCACCCGTGATTGAACATTAGTCATGTGGGTGAACAGTAGACATGTGACAACTTTTGGAGTTTTAAAATAAAAAGAATTGGAGATGAGATGTAATAATTGAATTATTAATTAAATAGATATATTAAATATTCTATATCTATAAGTATGAGAGAGAGAGAGAGAGAGAGAGAAGAAATCTCTCTCTCACTTCTCAGATCTGAGAACTCCTCCCTCTCTCTCGTTCGTTATTCTCTCCTACCAAGGCCAGCCTTGCCTCCCAATGAACCAGGCCGGCCGGTAGCACCAGTCAGCCTCCGATCGTGCTCCATGTCCACACAGGTCCCCGCTACTTGGCCCGGCAGCCCACGCCACTCTTACGCCACGCCAAGACCGCGCCACGACCACGCCGCGTGTAGCACCCTCGCCACCTGCAGCTGCCGTGACCCGATCTCCCTCCGACGGCACCCCTCGCGTACGCTCCTGTACGGCTGCGACTAGCTCTCTTCCTTCGCTCCTTTCCTGGCGAAGATCTGCGGCGATCGAAGCCCCATGTACACCGGCGATCGGATAGCTCAATCGGTGAGGGAAAACCCACATAGGAGTACCAAGAGATTCAAGTAAACATCCTGAACCCTAATTGAGGGAATTCTTAACAAATGGAGTAATTAAATGTATGAATTAGTCATTTAATGGTTCAGGGATGATTCATGCTTGTTGGAAATGGCTTAGATGATAGAACAAGGATTTACTAGTATAAATGTTAATTAAACGATGAAAGAGGCATGGAAGTGTATAAGTATATGGTTAATGGTTGTAGACTAGATTATCATGTATCCATATGTCTAATGTGGAATGTTTGTATTAATTTCGGGGCTCTATAAATAGGGGAGGTGCCGCCGAATTTTCATGAAAATCTTTAAGCATAAATGCCCCATTAGTGTTCATGTTAACATGTCTAATTATAATTAGCTCCATGATTAACATGCTTAGTGGTTTCATGCTCTAGTATAATTAGTCTTGGCTAATGAAGCATACTTAGGAGCATTCTAAGGGCATGATATACTTGTCAAGTAAGAAAGCATGTTTTGAATAAGCTTAATGCCTTTCAACCATGATTTAATTCAATGAATCACCATTTGTTAAGGTAATCTCCACGTTAGAGATAATTCAGAGATTCATGAGTAATCATATTTCGTATTTAGATAGGATATGCTTAAGTGCAGAGGCACTGAGATTTTTCTATCTATTTACTAGATCCCGACTCAGACGCGTGAGACGCGACGAGGATCAGAGACTTTGCTTCTAGCCAGGTAGGCTCTCGCACGGGAGGTTTGTGAGTATTCCTTCCTCCTACCTTGCTTGATTTTGTGCTCTTATTTCCTCGAGAGGTTCCCAATATATATTCGAGATGGGTTTCCTCATATGTATCGGCTTTATATCTCGAGGAGATTGTTGCTTTCATGTTTTATTATGCGTATTTGAGTAGAGCTTACTCCTTAGATACGTATTGGCTTCCCATCTCGATGAGGTCACTGATTATTATATATTCAAGATGTTGCTGCCTTGGATATATATATGTATACCTGTTGTTAGGTATTTGTACTAGCAATCTCTTACTTCAGGCATGATACATCGGACGGAGACCCCGTCAGAGGGTGTATAATATCTGGCCACCAGGCCCCGGCAGAGGGCATATAATATCTGGCCACCTGGCTCAGTCAGAGAGCAGCATTTTCTGGCCATGTGCACATGATTATTATAGCGCTATCCTGCTTAGGCCGATGACGATACTGATGGTGTTGTTGATGTCGCAGACTTCTTAGTATTATATATGCCAGAGATTGAGTATATCTGTGGATTTATTCACATTCCAGAGACTTGTTATTTGCTAGTGATTTATGATTCACTCGCATGTTGCCTTTGATCTATCTTATTTCTTGCTTATGGCTTTCGCCTCTTTTATTGCTTATGCGACCCTCTTTGGGCCTATTTCTTTAGGCTCATGCACTTGACTTGTGTGTTTCGAGGTTGGGGCGAGGAGGAGTAGGGTCGAGCTTAGGTGAGGATATACCCGAGTGGTTGACTTCGGTTACTTGTATTTATCTTGAGGTCTGCGTACCTCTCTTTTTATCTTGTGTGAGACTTGTATTTTTGTACTTCTTTGTTGTATGGATTTCTAGGGGTGTTGGACTAGATCCTAGTCTTGGGTTGTATAAACCCGATGCGTGTTTGTATGGAGTTGTATAAACTCCTTTCTTCTTTATCTTATAATTTTATTTATTATCATTACCTCTGAATAATTATCTTATAGGAGTCTCACGAGGCCTTGCGCTGATTGGGGACTAGTCCCCTGTTGGTGTGGCGGTTGTCCTACGATGCGTCTGCGTGGTTCGGGGCGTGACAACAACAACAAACCAATCATATGGGTCCCCCTAAACTCATCCAATCATACCTCCATGGTCAGCACAAGTGCCGCGCGCCTCAATGTTTAAATGCCAGACAACAGGTGGCTATGCTCCATGGGTACGCATACCCAATTCGGACACATACCAACCCAACCTAAACACAAGCACCACGAGTCTCACAGTAATGTCCCAGTCCACAGTGGCATCATTGAATGAGCATCCCATTAACAAACCTTTACAAACAACCAATCACTGGGATATGGAAGCAACACACTAAGTATATGCGGGGAATCAACAAGCGAGATCCAAGGCATCATAACAACATGCACAAGCATGAAACCAACAAAGAACACACCAAACCAGGTAACAGCAAGGTCAAAGAAAGTAGGTACTAGACAAAAGCACTTACAAGAAACATGAATCAACAAAGTTAAGGAAGCCCACACTGGGCGGGTACTAGGCAAAAGTATTTACCTTAATAGCGATATCTTGAATCCCACGGGAATCTTCCCTGACACGGCTCTACATCGAATCTCTTTGTAGTTTGTTGTGAAAGCCTAGATGACCGGTGTACTCCTCATCTTTCCCCCACCCGTAGGTGTAGGAAGAGCTATTTGTAGGTGAATATTAATCATCCGACTCAATTTTAAATTTAATTTAAATAGGATTATATGTCAATGAGATCATTGGATTAATAAAGATCATCTAGTTTTAAATTTAAAATATATTCAAAACTTATCCATAATAGAAAAGATATTTTTTAAAAGATTTAAATCTAATCTATGATCTAATACGAGTCCCCACTATTTATATATAAATATGTATAATTTTCATCAATCAAATCATGTCATATTTGTCAACTAATCGTTCATGATTCGCCATCTAATTTATTAAAGTATATATATGTATAATTCTAATATGATAGTATATATATATATATATATATATACACCCAGATTTCCCAGCCATGCACGCCCTTCTCCAAAAAATCATGCATTTATTATCATGATGCATTCTTTATTTATATGTCTCTTATTATTATTATATTATTTGAACTCCACAGTTCTAAATCATATATAACATTATATATGTAAAAATCCAAGGATTTTATTGGAATAAAATGAGTTAATTCCTTTTAAATTGGATTATTGGTTAAAAAGGTTTCTCCTAATTAATTAAATGATTTAAGTAAGTGGGAGAAAAGGGAATTAAAAGATAAAAGCCCCAATTAGGTTTATTTTGGATCATTGAGGACCAAGATGTAATTACAAAAGTATTAGGGACTAGAAGTAAATAGCCTTTCTCTCAGTTGAAGGACTAAAATGTAACCTGGAAAGGTTGTAAAGACCTCTGGATAATTTTCCAGAGTAAAACCCTAATATAAAGGGTTTGGCGAATTTAGGATTAATAGATCTAGGATGAAGCTAATCTTGAGAGTTATAGCAGCCCATAAGAAGCTAATGTGGTTGGATCCGTAATTAATCCATTTGATCGTGGTTTCGATCCGAGGCACGAGGAGTGGGTTGTGTGAGGACGCACCGCTTACGGTGCGAGCGGTTGCCAGGAGCCACTCATCTCGTGGGACGTGTTTAGTTCGAGGCGATGAATCAAAATGGGCGTTGGTGCGTGATAAAATCTAAGCCGTTCATCCAATGGGGTGCGTGATGCGAGATGTGCTAATTTAATGGGGCCGTTGGTGATAATCAAATGATCCTCACCCTTCATTTACGCAGGATCTCGAGGCAAGGAGGGTGGCCGCTTTCTCCCCAGGCGAAAGCCGAAGCCGCCGCTTCCTTCCCGAGGCGATTACGAAGAGCACTTCGTCGAGCAGTAATGGGCTTAACTCCTAACATTAGCAAAACGCTTTACCGCCTGGGCCTATAAAGCCACTCCTGGCTCCTTCTCAAACACCGAAAGAGCAGATTGCGTTGAAGTCACCGGTGAGGTTGGCGGAGAAGGCGGAGGAGGCGTTAGAGCTCGATCAGCCATCAAACATTCACGGGGAGCTTTTTGCAGCGTGTATGATCCTTCTCTGAAGGTTAATTGCAAGGTTAGCATGCATATAGTGGTAGTTAGAGCTCGCCGGAAATAGGCTCACGGCTGGTAGTGAATGGATGGAGAGAAGGGTCCTGGGAACAATTAGAGTGTGCAGGCACGTTCTTCACTCGAAGGGGAAACTCGTGGCATGGTTTTCAGAGAGAATGGGCTCTCCAACGAGGGATTTCAGTGCTCCGGCATTCTTCTCCGGCGAAGGTGTGGATAGAGAAGGGAGGAGAGGCTGACAGTGATGATTATGGTCTTTAAGAAGTTCTGGACAAGTGGAAAACTTGATGCAGGCGGTCCCCGGCCACCGCATCTTCTCCGACGACCACCGTCGGAGATCCGTCGAAGCTCTGTCAAGAGAGAGAAAGAAAAAGAGAGAGTGTTGGAAGAAGAAGATGATTAAAATAATAATAATAATAAATTAATAAATTAATTAAATAGTTAATCATTTATTAATTAGATAATAAGGTTTTTGTGACATTATGAAACGTGACAATAATAATATAATATATAGAATAATAAACTATGGTTAGAAATGGAATAATTTTTATTTCATTGTGGTGTGACAAAAATGCATTGTTTATTAATTAATTAAAAGATAGGGTTAGCTAATTCTTTAATGGGATTGATTTAAGTTCATTGGGTCGGAACCAAGACTGGCCTAACCTTTGTGGTTGGGCTAAATCAAGTTTGACGATTGGATTGATGGATTAAATTAAATCCTATACCAAAGTGATTTAAAGCGGGTAAGGGTAATAAGCTAAATATGAATGGTTGAGCTCAAATAAACCCCTTTTAGATCCTGGGCTTTTTGTTATTAAATAATAATAAGATATAGTAAGCGAAAAGGGGTGTTGTTAGAGGCTGAACTTAAGGACACTCAAGTAGCATGGTAAGACCTTAAACCTTAAGGTCATAGCCACTTGTATAATAGAAATGCCCTTACTAAGCTAAAAAAGGACAAAGGAAAGCTAAATTATTTAAATGGGCTTAGAAGATGGGCCTAATTCAACTAAGACATCTATAGATGATCAATTAGAGTTCAGATTTACAAATAAAATAAGGTTGACTAGGTTGGGAGTAACTTGGGTCAAGAGTCAACTAAAGGACATGGAAATGGGAAAAAAGGGCCCATAACTAGGAAATGGATATTAGGGCTCGTTAGTGGGCCTAGGCCCAACAAGAATGATAGGCATGCATGTGCAACTAAGGAGTATAAGGGATTTATTAGAATCTTGACTCCTAATAGGAACTTTGTGTGCCGAGATAATTCTGGGGACTTGTAAGGCACTCAAGAGATAACTAGGAGGACATCTAGTTCCAACAAAAGGTAAGTACACTTGCCTTGAGCTCACTCTTCGGAGTTTTCTTTGGACTTGCTTATATCTTGTTTATAGATATTTTATTGATTCCTTACATGCTATCCATGTTTGTTTTCAATTCTTGTTGAGCATGTATGCTGTTTTTGGGATGTTGGTATCCATTTCTTTGTGATCTCTTGCCTTGACTCGATGGAGCGTGGGGGCTCCAATTGGGAAATGCTCAGGGATAGGACCCCCTGACATTTCAGCCTGCCGTGCTAGAGAGGCGATTCTCTGGTGGTCTTACCCGTCAGTGGGAATGGTACGCTGACCGTGTTAACACGTATGGGAGGTGGTACTACCGAATTATGACTAGAAGGTCGAATCGACCTGCAGGGTATTCTACGGCTTATGTATGGGTTTCTTTGCCGGAGTAACCTTGAGTTTTTCTTTGAAACTCAAATACGTAGCTTGAGGGCTTACATTTGTTAAGGGTCGTACCTTTGAATTCTATTTGTGGTAGACCCTAGTGTTATGTTTTCTTGGGATGAGGTTCTTTACTTGAGATGATTATACCATGTCTTTTGTGATCCATGAGGGGGTGCTTACTGTGCTTTCCATTCAAAGCTCATGCATTCGCTCTTTTCTCTCCTTTCTGATTCCGAGGGTCTAGGGGGCTGGTGCTGTGGAGAGATCGTTAGGAGATCCGAGGTCTGAGGGTCTCCCTTGTCTTTTATTTTTGAGAGCTGTTATAGGACCCGTGTAGGGATCTGGTTTTGTATATGGCCTGTAAAACCCGCCCTGAAATAAATAAGAATTTTCAGATTGATTAATTTATAGATACCAAACAAAGTTAGAGTCCCGGTAAAGTAGACCAGGTCTGGTCAAAAGCTGGGAAAAATGGATCTTGTCTGGTATGGGGACAAATCCCATGAGGTCACAAAGTCTTGCGTCTGTTTCTTGAATCATTGACCCAGGATTCTGATATGGGTATAAGGAATCATTGAAAGATAATAATAATTAAAGGACAATGTGACAATAGGGAAATGATAAGTTAAATAAATAAAAGTTAGAGTTAAATTAATGTGATGACATTGAGTAATGAAATTAATTATTATAACATATACATAAATATATATATATATATATATATATATATATATATACACCTAAGTTGGATGTGAAAAATGAAATCCAATTGAAAGGATTTCATCGTGTCCTATTTCTTCTCCTCTACTTTCATTTCTCCTTTCCCTTGCTTGTGCCGGCCGCCGCCCGACCGCCGGACTTGCGCCGGCAGCCAGCTGTCCGACCACCTCTCTCCGCCCATGTCCGGTGCTGCTCTGAAGCGCGAACCCCTCGCTGAGCCGCCTGCCTGTGAAGGTGCACCGCCGCCCAGCTCGCTGTAGGCTGCCGTCGGGTTGATCACCGTCCCACAGCCCCTGTCGGCTGTGCCACCCAGGCCTGCAGGCCTCCGACTGCCCACCTTGTCGCTCCTCCGCGCAGCGACCACCGCCGGCCAGCTTCTCAGGCCGCCGCACCCTGCTCCTCCTGTTGTCTTCTGTCAGCCACGGCAGCCGCTTCCGGCCTTTCTCCGCCGTCGGCCAGACCGCGTCGCGGCAGCTCCGACCCCCTCCGCCTACTCAGCTGCAGTTGCGCCGGCCCCAGCACCGTTTAGGCCGCAACTCCGCCCCTTCTTTCTCACTGTTCTGTTTGGGCCTGCAACGAGGCTGCGCCCCCTGTTCTCCCTCTCTCCCTCGGCACAGCTTCGACGAACTTCAGTCGGCCAGAGTTTGGTTGCCGTCAATCTTGCGTTAAGCACCGAAGTAGATCATAGTGAGGATTTCTAAACTTCGGGTAATTAAATGAATTTAATTGGGGGAAATAAATGCATGCTAACTCACCTAATTGAATTAATGAATGTAAATACGTGGATGATTGGAGTAATTCATGCGATTGATTGAGTTAACTAAGTGTAAATGTGGTAGAGGTTTGTATGCACCAGATGTATGATTTGATCAGAGTGTTTATGTGAATGTTTGTATATTTTCGGGGCTCTATAAATAGGATAGGTGTCGCCGAATTTTCATGAAAATTTCTAAGTATAAATGCCTTATTAGAGTTCATGTTAACATGCCTAAGGGTGATTAGTTTCCATGATTTAACATATTGTAATTATGGTGATTAATCTCAAAGTTTAATACTTCTTTATGTTGTTAATATATACCTCGGATGGGAAATAACAACACCTTAGTTTTGAATTTGTATTCTCTTGGTTGGGCCGGTTCATGGGTATGAAATACAACCAAGAACCTCGCTTGGATGTAATCGATAAGGCTTCCATGTATGATGGATAGTTCTCGGATATAAGTAAGAGATTCCTTGTTGTAACAAGTCTCTTAGTAATGTTCTAAATTTACTATCTTTCTTGATTGATTTTGGTAACATAAATTATTAAGGATTTGTTGTTAGTTTAGATGGGTTCCTTGAACTCCAAGAGACTTGAAACTTGTTGTATGAGAGGGCATAGGAAAGTGTACATTAAGATGGACCAAGCTTGAGATGTTATTGCTCACTCGTGGTTCATAGTAATCCTTAAAGTTCTTAGTAATGGAATTTGATTCCGATCATCCCGATAGTTCGAGGATGTACCTAAACTAATAAAAATGGTACTGGCAGGTGTTGTAGTGCTCTAACCTATCAGTTATAATTTAAAAGCCGACATTTCAATAAACTCACGATTTGGGTAATTAACTGCATGTAATGCATTTAGATTGTTATGAAATGTTATGAGATGAACATTTACCATGTTTAGGACGTGGTGAGGAGGTCAAGGACTTGAGTGGAAGACTCAGACCTGGGTAGGTCCTAGAAGAGAATGAGGTAGGCTCTCGCACCGGGTATAGTGAGTATTTCTAACTCCCTACCCTACTTGTGATTTCTTTCTATTCATATATATATTCAAAATGGATTGTTTTATTGGATATATACCATTATATTCTGTAGGCTCTCGCATTTCGTGCCTTGTGAGTATTTCTGACTCCTACCTTGCTTGGGATTTGCTTACAGATCTCTTTTGAGATGTTGAACATATATTCTAGATTGTTGGTTTTCCTTGAATATATGCTTCGCTCTACTTTCCATCTCCTTGAGAACTATGTTTGCTTTGTATGTTCGAGATGAGTAGTTCCTCGGATATATGCTTTACGCATGTGCATTTTGTAGGATGTCAGACGGGTCTTTGACTATGGAGTAGTTCTAACTAATAACATTCTATTGATTGCTGATATTGTACTAGATGGATGTTGGAGTCCATCTTTTGATACTTGCTTTGTCTGGCGACATGTTATGCTTGTTGCATTTGCATGCGAGGTATGTTTTGATATGATCCCGCTTTGAGGGAGTACCCTTGACATTCTTCTTGTGTTATCAGGATGGCGGGAGGTGGTACTCCATGGCATATGGCTGGGAGTGATACTCCATGGCATATGGCTGTACTGAGTACCCTCGGCATCCTACTTGCACTGGATAGCCAAGGGGGGGTACCCATAGCTTGTGCCGTCGATATTCTATTCTTTGCATTGAGTATTCCCTCCTTCTACCTTGCTTTGATTTTTGTACTCTTGTTTACTCGAGAGGTTCCCAATACATATTCGAGATGGGTTTTCTTATATGTATCGGCTTTATATCTCGGGGAGATTGTTGTTTTCATGTTTTCTTAAGCGTATTTGAGTAGAGTTTACTCCTTAGATACGTATTGGCTCCAATCTGGCGAGATCATTGACCTTATTATATATTCAAGATGTTGTTGCCTTGTATATATATGTATACCTCGTTGTTAGGTATTAGTACTATCAATTTCTTACTTTCAAGCATGATACATTTGGACGGATGCCCCGTTAAGAGGCGTATAATATCCGCCACTAGGCCCCTGCAGCAAGGTGTGGGTAAGATCTAGCCATGAGCACTTGATGCTCCATCGGACGGATGCCCCATTAGAGGCATTATAATATCCGCCACAGCCCTACCAAAGAGCGGTGGCCCATTTTCGGCCATGTGCACATGATTATTATAGCTTATCCGGCTTGGGCGAAGACGATCTTGATAGTGTCGTTGATGTCAGAGACATCTTAGTATCACATATGCCGTAGATTGAGTACATCCGTGGATTCATCCACATTCCCGAAGTCTTGTATTTGCTTGTGATGTTGTTACTATTAAGTGCATTTGTACTTCTTTTATTACGATTTCTTTGCTAGTGGCCTTTCGCCACCTTTATTAATTTATTTGCGATCCCTCATGGGCTTTTCTTTGGCTTATGCACTTGATGGATGTCTTCTCGGTGATAATGAGGAGTAGGATAGGGACTAGGCGAGGACCTTTTACGAGTAGCTAGGAGCTGGACTCGAGGGAGCTTCCAGCCGGGTATTAGCGGCGTCGGGAGATATTTCGAAATTGAGGTGCATACCTCTATTCCTTTCTCGAGTGAGAGTTGTACTTTTATTGGGACACAGTGATAGGGCCTTTGTATAACCTTATACATTTTCTTCCTATTAATAATTTTAACTTTGTTTGTATTTATTTGCTTGTGTTCTTGAGCCTTGTATGCTTATAGGGTGACCTTATAAGTACGCTGACGCCTGTCGGCGTCTTTGCCGAGGATCGAGCCAGGGTTCGGGCGTGACAAGGCTATGGACCCTTATAACTCTATGTTCTTTTGAACTTGAGTTTATTTTATGCTATGGTTTGTTATCCGCTTATTCACATTTAGGCCTCAGATTCCGAAAGTCGAGCTTGTTCGTCCTCTCGGGTACAGACTGGCCTCATCATCTGATCGCAGTTGTTTCGCGCCCGGATCCTAAGCCTGGGCGTGACAATATATATATATAAATAAATATTATTCTATTCCCTATAAGAAAGTAACACTTTCATACCTGCTTTTCTCTTTATTCCTTTAAATCCAAATAAAAAGTAGAATTAAATATTTATTTATTTATTTATTTATTTATTTATTTTATAAAGCATCAAACCTTATCTTTAGAAGCTATCAAATCAAATCAACTTGCAGGCTATATATACTAAAATCCATTTATCTTATCCTTCTATCTCAAACCAATAAAATATTTATTTCTATATTTTGAGTTATATCTTTAACCAAATATAATATAAACTAAAATATCTATTCATAAAAAAATACATAAATAAATCCTACTAATTCCTAAAGTTCAGTGGGGAATTTATTCAATTGTCTAATTAATTGAAGAATACAAAAATATTTCTTCCCAAATATAAGGAATATCAAATCATCTTTCTTTCATAATATATATTCCCAAATATAAAATCAACTTCTTCTTTCTTATATCCTAAGCCATATATATACTTAAAAGATATCCATTATTAGCTCCATTAATCTGCAGTAACGTAATAGCTTCCTACAAGTGATGTTTCCTTTGTAGATAAGTCCATCCCTCTTCATTATTTATATATGCAAGCCCTTCGACTAGTTGTCTCTTGGAGAGAGGGAAATTTACAACCTAGCTTCCTACTTTCCTCAAATTACACATAGGTCCCATTGAAGGCCCCAACTAAACCCTAATACTAATCACTCTTTAATCCTTCTTTTCAAATCAAATCCAACAACTAATTCAAATAACAAGGTCATACTTCTAATTTTCTATGTAATTGAAAAAATTAGGAAACATTTGTTCCAACAAAACTTAATTAGAGGATCTAACCTCTGGGGACTTCTTTATTAAACAAGGATTTTAAGAAAAATAATTAGAAAAATTAATAACCTAAAAATCTTCGGATTTCACGAGCATATAGAAATGAATAATGATGTATGTGTCAAGTTAAAACTATTATTATATATATATATTTCTACCCTAAGAAGGTTGGCAATTTAATAAACCCAAACAAGTCAGATTAAGATGATAAAGAAATCAATAGTTGTGTACGTAGCTCGACCAGTTCCAGTGACCTCTGAACGTAAGCCGACAGATCTGGCCAGACCGAAAGGAGGCAAGCCCCAATCGGACACAAGGCCTATTAATAATACGCAAATAATACTTTAATCAAAAATAAACTACTAAATAATCAAACCATAAAGTCTTCGGAAATAATATAAAACTAAGTAGAGTCTAGTATGTCACAGATAATCCAAAGCCCTACAAGGGTCCTAATAAAACAAATGACAATGTTCTCTCACACAAAAGAAAATAACTTAGGGAGGTCCTCCAACCTCAACGAGATCCCTACTTCCCCTAACCTCACGCCGTCCGAAAGCCTGGTGGCCTGAATTCCCAACAATTCCCCACGACACGAAATGAGAGAGAAGAGAAAAGTCGTGAGCTTTGAACGGAAAGTTTTCCAAAGTACCCCTCAAGAACTGCTAAATGGTCACCTGTAATGAGCGGATATCAAATAACATATAGATCATCAAACAAAGGGGCTACACCCCATACAAATGATCCTATATCCAACTACTGGCCCTCACCTTGGATGAGAAATCCAAAAAGCAAATTTCAACAAACACTTCCCTCGACAACAAATTCTCGTCATATTAAAGAAACGCTAGCCCTGGATCAGAACAAATGTTCTTCGGGCTATGAGCTTACTAATCCAAGTTGCACAGAAGCGCCAGCACTCTACGTTGGCTGAATACCACCAAAGAAATCTCAACCTCAGCCGATAGGATACTGAAGCCTTGACTCCACTTCAACTCAAGCATGAACAGACCCATTGGTGCACGTACCTCGGCGCCACACAAGCACATGTGGCATTCATAAAATATCATTGGGCCGTCACGGGTGGGTAGTCCAACCAAGCATTTCCAACAAATAAGGTGAAAGCGAAACTTTACATCATGCTATCCGGACGTGGAGTATTAAAGCTCAATGGTTTCCACGGCTAATGTACGATCACAACGGATTCTCAGGATCAGTTAACACTACCTCCAAATTAACAATCACACACATACTAGGAAAGATAGTAACATGTATAAAAGTGCACGAATCAAACAGGTATCACATAAAGAAAGAGTAGCTAACAAATCCTCAAAGATTCAACAACATAAGAAACTCCAAGTAATCAGGAGCGGAGGCAAGAGTAACTTACCTCTAAACGCAATCAAATCGAATACACCGCGTTCTGGCCCCATTTACTTCCATGCTCCTCGCCAATAGGTGACAAATAAATAAATTCTAATCTAAATAAATATACACATGTTTTATACGTATAATTCTAATATACATTTATCAACTAAACGCCCTTTTTCCCATTAACCAAACCTCAACTTTCTTCTTTGATCAACCAAACTTGATTAAACTAAATTCAATCGGATCAAATTTACTCCAAGTTGGTTGGAATTAATTATTAATGCAACCTAACCCAACTGCACTCCATTTATCCGCTCCAAACCTAATTTGGCTCCAACCTAAAATAATAATACATATATATGGTCAACTTTCTCTTGTGATGAATCTACTATCTACTAAAGCACTATAACGATGAAAGTATATTTTTGCACATGGGAATCCAATAAAACACAAAAAGCTATATCACCTATATACACAAGTATGCCCAGGCAAAAACCCAAGGTATATTCTACATCAAACCTTTAATCATAATCAAACCTTTGTGATTTCACCACCAAAACCAACATTCATCCCTAAATCTAAATAAACCTTATCACAATGAAATCTATTCACACTCACAGAGATCTTCTTCTTAGGATTCAAATAGTATCTTATCAAACCAAAAAATGACAATCACTTTAAATCCATACGTCATTACTCTAGAAGATCACCACACAATCCATGCACATGCTATTACACCACAACCTCCTAATCAAAATCCACATCCTGCATAATCTATCAATATCACAAATGCATGTATAAACCCCAATAATTAAATAAAATCTCTTTTGCTAACAAAGCAAAGCCATTCTCATTTTATTTAATTCCATCATCATAGTTTCCTGCCCATGAACACAAGCACATGCACACAAAATGATAGTGAATTCTATTTACTTTGACTTCCACACCCTCTCAATCCGTACTCCATTCCACAAATACATTAACACCTACAAGAGAGCAAATAGATCCTCCCCGAGGACAAGCAACTAATAATTGAACAAAACAAATATCCAAATCTAAAACTCATGATACTCTTCTACTGAATCCACACATAATTTAACAACTTCATAGGGCCTATCTAGGCATCATGTATACTAACTGCATCACTAGGACAAACTATGTGCTAGTGAGTCAATCCATGCAAACCCACATATATGCACTCTCTCTCTCTCTTTAAATTCTCCAACTCCTATAAATTTTGATTCACAGTGATCATAAATCACCAAAACCATCATCAATGTTATAACATTAACAATCTCCAAGAACTTTAAAAGAAAACTGATTAAAACTCCACCCTTATCCATATCGAAAACGCATCTATTCATCTCCCTCTTGATTCCTTATATACATAGTAGCCTCCTTTTTATAAACATCAAACTCTCTGGCCCGAAATTAACAATTTAGAGATAATCTTATGATCCAAATACCCACTAAAAGCCTACATGAAATAATACTAATAGGAAACGTAACCCTTTCTACAAGTATGTGACAAAATCCTCACTCTAAACCACCTTCTAATCCTGTCCTCAAACAGAAATCCCCAATACCACACCCTCGCGACTATAGTCCTACAAAGAAAGAAGCGACACCGGTTCAATCTCTCTTTGTCACACTCCAAAGACCATCACCATCCAAAGTCCCACCGTAACATAGTCATGAAGTTTTCTTTAAAAAATCCTATGTGGCTACTTAATACTTTATTAGAAGAATTTACAATCCATACCTACGATCTACTCTTAAACATGCAACCCATTTTTATAAAACCCACCCTATGCCGACTCAACAACAACTCAAATCATTAAAATAGACACGTGAAGGCATGAGCCCTATGAGACTCTAACAGGAGGACTTACTTGGACTCACCATGAAGGCCCCGACCCTCCTCCTTCTTTATCAGTCATTTACCAGCTCTTCCTCTCCAATTATCCAAGTACAAAGAACTACAGCTACGCAGTTTCTCAAAGGTCAGGGACATGGAGATGTTCCGCCGAGAGAAAGGTTGGGAGAGAAGAGAAGAAGGGAGAAGAGTGCGCGCTAGGGTTAGAGAGAGAGTCTTATGCGGTTTTGTATAAACCATTGCATCCCCCTTTTATCACGCCCATCTCATCTAGTTTCTCTAACCGTTTTATCCTCTTCTTTTCAAGCTGTTGGGACGTCACTGCTCGTTAGACGCGTGGCGCCACTGCGTGACTCCACCTACGAAGAAGTCGCATGCATGGGCTTTGCCCTTTCTTGCAAATAACCCCTTTTATTACCTATTAACCCATGAAGACCCTTCACTATTTTAATCTGGGATAGGGGAAATTCCCTTACTAGCCCTAAACTCTTTAAAGATCATCATTCAAATTCCTAAAGCCGCCAGAGATGGGAAAATTTACTACAGTCCTCAAACTTCCAAACTTCACACAGTTGATCCTTGGCAACTCCTAAATCTCTAAATTAAGATTTAGACTAAGCCAAAATTATATCCTCTTTTTATTCACACACATCTCTAATTAAATCCAAATTAAAGAATCCCTCCCAATTAATAAAAAATCAAAATAAGAAACCTCCAAGTTTATCCATAAAACCCTTGGGTTTTACAATCCTCCCTCTCTTACGTAAATTCTGGGCCCTGAAATTTAAAATTAAAACCTCCTATAAAGAAAACATACATCAAACAAATAACTCGGGTAGCGCTCTCTTCGTGTCTTCTTCAGCTTCCCACGCCGCTTCTCACGCATTAGGAATGGGATGGTTCCATATCACTTTAAGAAAAAGAATATCCCGGTTCCTCAACCTGCTTCTCCTCTCTCTCGCTCAAAATCTCCAACGGGTGTTCCTCATAAGACATGTCCTTCGACCTAATTGGAACCTGTGGAATCACCCGAGACGGATCCCCAATACATTTCTTCAAAGATAGAAACGTGGAACACATCATGGACTTATGCCAGTTCGGGGTAACGCCAACCTGTAAAGCCATGGTCCCAACTCATCCAAGAACCTCAAACGTCCAATGTAACGCGGAGCAAGCTTCCCACGCCTTCCAAATCTCAGCAATCCCTTCTTAGGCTTACACCTTCAAACACTGCATCTCAATTCAAACTCCCAATCCGATCTCTTCTTGTCGCGATAAGCCTTCCGTCTCTGCCTCCGAAAGCAACCTTCGAATTTCCTTGATCATCCTGACATGCTCCTCTGTCTGTCTGACAAAATCTGGCTGCTTAATTGTCTTCTCAGCTACCAGCTTTCTCTCACCCACATCTCCCCAACAAATCGCTGCTCAAGACTTTCTCCCATAAAGTGCCTCATATGGAAGCCATACCAATGCTCATCAGAATCAACAAGCAGTTGTTGTAGGTTTAACCTACACCAAGCTCGACGCTCATCCCAAGATCCTTAGAACCAGCCGATTGCATATGCCCCGGCTATTACGTCCTCCAAACCTGAATGGTTCTTCTGACTGCCCATCTATCCGTGGGTGGAAAGTCAGACCAAAGCTGACACTGTGTTTGTAGCCCTCATGCAGACTCTCCCTAACCTCTACACAAATCTCGAATCTCGATCTGAGGTAATCGGACACCGGTACTCTATGCAACCTCACAATCTCATCTATGTACAACTAAGCCAATCAGCTCCAATGAAGTCTCCGTCCTCAAGCGGTGGTGACAATGTGCCACTTAGTCAACCGGTCCACAATGAACGCAATTCGTGATTGACTCTTTACTCCTCCGAGTACAGGGCAGCCTCAGTATAAAATCCATGTTAATATACTCCCAATTCCACTCCGGAATGGGTAAGGGCTGTAAAGTCCTACTGCTTCTCAATGCTCTGCTTTCACCGTACTGGCAAGTACATGCACCTCGACACAAACTCCGCGAACTCTTATATTATCTTGAAAAATTCCTCCGGATTTAATCAAGATAGCCCTCAATAATGCTACTTCCTCAAGGATCTCCTCCCTCAACTTCTGGGACACTAGGTAACACAAAGTTCCACATCGAACCTCAAAGGTACCATCCCCATGAACCCGAACCAGGACGGTTCACCTCGAATTAACCCGGACCCCCTCGATCTCCTCCAAATCGATCTTAATCTCTGAGCATCTCGATCCCGCTCAACACTGAGGGCTCCAACATGTCTGGCCAAACTAACCTCCATATAAAAGGTAAAAATCAATTCTAACTCTGGGCCTCTCATCTCCTCCAACAAGGGCCCTCCTCTCAGATGTCAATAACGCGGGTAACCTTATAGTTGGACTTCCCACTCAAAGACATCTCATACCACATTAGTCTTTCCTCAAAGCAGAGCGGCACACTCGAGATCATAGTCCTTGATAAACTCTAACCAACGCCACTGCCTCTACATTCGCCTCTTCCGTGGTAAAATGTACTTGAGGCTCTTGTGGTCTCAAGTAGAATCTCTACATGGTACACCGTAGAAAGAAATGCCATATCTTCAAAGTAAACACAATCAGCTGCAAGCTCCAGATCGTAGTAGTTCCTCCTCATAGGGTTTCAAATCACGGGAAGCATATAAGCAATCACTCTCCACACCTGCATCAATACACACCCCTGTGCCAGCCTTGCAAGCATCACTTATATATACCGTGTAACCAATGCCCACTCTGGTGCAGCCTGTAATACAATCTCCTGCCTGCAACCTTTAGAAGCTCTTCTCACATGCCTCCACTACACAAACTTGGTGCCCTTCCCGCCAATCGAGTCAATATAACCCGTCAAATGAAAAACCTCAACAAACCTCTCCTGTAGTACCCTACCAATCTTAAGAAACTCCTGATCTCCTCGACTGCGGGTTTGCCCTCCAATCAATTTTAATTTAATTCACCTTCCAAAGCAATGCACATCATACGCCTCTAAGAATGCAACACTATCCAAATGCAACTCACACTTCGAGAACTTGGCATACAAATACTCAAGATCCCAAACACCGCCCCAAGTGCTCCTCATACTCAAGCGAATTCCGAATAAATCGGCATGTCACAATGAAGACTACCACGAACCGGGTCCAAGTAGTGCCTAAAGACCCGGTTCATCGCATCCATAAACACCATGGGCATTAGTCAACCCAAAAGCGCGTCACCACCGAACTCATAATGTCCAGATCCGTCCAAAGCGCACTCTCTTCGATGACCTCCTCTCGAATCCAGACTCAGCGGTATCCGCACCTCAAGTCTACCTTTGAGAATTCACGGGCTCCAAATCAGATCCAATAAATCATCAATCCACGGGTGAGGGTAATTTGTTCTTCACCGCTACCTTGTCTAACTCTCCGTAGTCGATACACAACCTCATTTGACCCAACGTACTTCTTCTTCACAAACAACACCCCAGGTGCTCCCCAAGGCGACATATACTGGGTCTAATCAATCCCTTCTCCAATAACTCCTCCAAGCCGCGGCTCTCAAATTTCTTCAACCTGCTAACTAAGCGCCATCCCTGTAATGAGTTTTAGACACCGGGTTGTACCTGCAATCCAAATCAATAAAGAACTCCCACCTCCCACTCCGGAGGTAGTCACCGCAAATTCATCAAGGAATACATGAGGAAACTCCCTCACTACCGGACATCTTCCACCGCTGGGTCCACCTCTGCTTTGCCTCCGAAGATCTGCGCCGGATACCCAATACAAAAATCCGTCTAAGCAACCTCCTCACTGGAGAGTCGAGATCTCTCGACCCAACGCAGCAATCCTCGCTACTACGGAAGATAA
>JAGGNH010000182.1:0-64684 GCA_026586065.1 Dioscorea zingiberensis
GTTGTTCCATGTAATAATCAATTCTGTCATGGTTCTCATCTCTCCACCTAGTCGTATATTAGGGGATTGTTCTTAGGAGTCTCGTCATTCTCATCATTGTTTTTTTGAGAATGATCCATTCTGTTAAACATGTCTTTCGTGGCTTCTAATCATAAGCATTTCAAGCTATTTACTGTATTGAATCAAAATAGTATTAGAAAATTGATGTTACATATTAGTTTTAACCCAAAATTTTAACCATTGATTTATTTTATGATAAAAATAATTAGCCTTGACTTTTTGATAATTACTTTTTAGTCCCCGGGGTGTGTACTATTTGATTTATAGTGTGTGTTGGGGTCCTTGAAAATAGTGCCGAAACAGTTTCAGAGACCTTTTGGTAGTTTTTCCTAAAAATAATTATAAAATTGATGTTACAGATTTGATTTAACCCAAAATTTTAACCATTGAGTTATTTTATGATAAAAATAATTATAAAATCACGTGAATCACCACCATCCAAATCCACCAACCCCCACTATCCAACTGTCAAAAAGAGAATATATTACTAATTAGTACTATACTATTTTTGGTACTTGCTATTTAACTTTAGTGTTTGGAGGGCTTATAAAGTTATTTATAAATAGTGTAATTTTGATAATTTCAACGAGTCTTGAGTAATTATTAGCTCTCTAGTGTCTTGGATGCAATGAAAATGAAAATGAAAATGAAGTTGGAAAACTGTTTTCTCCCATATATGAGTTTAAATTACAAACATATATAACATAAATTCTTATGTAACATAAATTCATTTGAATAGTAAAAAAAGCATGTAATTATATTTTTTTTTAGAAAAAAAACAATTTAATTGAATTAAAAAATTGGGAATATTAAAAAAAGAAAGAGGATAAATAGTACTAAAATAGTTTGTTGGTGAGCATATATAACATAATGAAGAATTAAATAAGGGTCGTGTTGGCAGCTTCCGGCGGTGGAGATCGATGTGTAGTGTAGTTGGTACTCGGGGCCCACTTAACTTTGTTTGGCACCCATGTCTTTGCCCGTGCTCCTTGTGTCACCCCCACACACAACTTCATTAACACATTAATTGTTTTAGTTTTCATGTCTTTTATTTATATTTATATTTTTATTTTTTCATTTACGCATGTGTTTTGGTGTTAAGCTTAGTACCGAGTTTTGTGATACAAGAGAGATAAGTTCATTTTTAAATTTATGATGAGATTGTGTATTAAAATCTAATGGTAAGAATATCTATATAAAAAAAGATTTATAGAATTTGATTAAACAATAAAAGATAATAAAAAATATATATGTTTTTGAAGACTACACATTTATACTCCTCCATAATCTTTAAATCATATATATGTAAATATAATATTATATTGATGCAATAATCCACTCTTTTTTGAGATCTAAGCGGATCTTGATCAATGAGAGATGAATCAAAGATTGTGAGGATTCTTATGTTTTTTTTTTTTGTGAGGAAGAAGTCAGTCACGATCATTTATCCTTTTTCCCTTCACTAAAAACTCTTCCCATGATCAGTCTTCATATATCCAACCCTACTTTGAAAGATGAGAGAACCATGGGAGAAAGTGCTCAAGGAACTCTCCGACGATCAAATTAGAACCTAGGGTGAGATAGAGTTTCAAGGGTTCAAATTAAGGAGAGATTTGCCAAAGGCTTCACAGCCGAGCGGCAAAGGTCCCCCCCATACGAGTAGTAGAACCAAGTTCGAACCTCCTCTGCGACGGGATGAGCGCGTATTGTGTGTGTCACCCAGTGGGTGTGGCCTGTAGCGCACAGTCTTCCTGTGGGATTGGTAGCCGCAGGGACAAGATGGGAGCGAGGCCGGTCGGACCCCTTGCCACTACGCACCTAGTGTATCCCGTGGGTGGTCTGCACGTGCCCCTCGAAGTGAAACCCGTGATAGCTCGATCCTTGCGTGTGTCCTACCTTGATATAATGGGGTTTATCCCCTTAGTCAAAAAAAAAAAAAAAAAAAAATATTAAGGAGAGATTTTTGCCCAAGGTTGTGTACTTCTATAATGGGTTGACGATATCCTTTTCGTATGTAGCTTGCTAACCTAACTCACCAAATCTTTGCACGTTGGGAGATTCATTTTCTGTAGTCAAATGACTAAGTACTCAAATCTTCGTTTTAGTGATCCAACTCATATCACATATCCATGGTCTTCTTCCTCTGTAGTATATTATATTATTATATAATTATATATATAATTGAGGGTTGGTGAGAGCATTTTTTTGACTTTCAAAGGACTTGTCAAAGAATGTGGTCTTAAGTGAGAAGGGCTTGCTAACCTCATTGTGCATGTATAGCAGTTTAAAGGCTCTTTTGGGGACCGAGCTCGTCGCAGTCTTGCTCTCTCTTATTATGAAGACGGGAATTTAAATTTGGGAACACCCAAGGGCTAACTAAGAGGAATCACAGCATCACACGAACCCAATATTACCGCTAAACTATGTTGCCTTTGGTGGTTGGTGAGAGTATTGTGATCACGGAGAACTATATCCATTTCATTGATTGTGAGTGGAAAAGCTAGCATTGACCAAACTTTTTGTACCCGATGAACATTGATGCCACACCAATATCACTCACCCACTCAGCCTTTGACCCAATTTTCAAGTCCAGTTTTGACTTTTCAGAGAGCAAATGCATGCATGCGTTAGGCCAAAGTTGATACTTTGCTTTGCTTTAATTTGTTCCCTGACTCATTACTGCTGACTGTCCATTGCCAATATAGAGAAGAAAAAGAGAACATAATATACATGATCTTTTCTCTATCAGTGATCATTCCCTTTTTACTAATTCCCTGTTCCACGAAAATTTGATAAACAAAATCTCTTCTTTACTAAAAGAATATGTTGTCGAGAGGTGGGTACATCGCTGTGTTTTTCTCTAATATCATTTAATACATTTCAATAAATATTAGAGTTGTCAAATGATCAAATTATTTGTAAATAGTTCAATATCGGCTGTACAGTAATGGCTATCGGGGATGGGTACCCGCATTCAGGGTTATTCCCCCCACTCAAACTGCTTAGTCTTGTCAGTTGTACCATAATAGTGTTTTTCATTATCGACACTATTTGTAATCATCGTTCAACTAAGAACATTTTGATAATTAATGCATGTGGTTTATCCACCTTTATAAAAAAAAAAAAAAAAAGTTTGAGCATGATTCAAAATTTTGAATTTTCGAGCCAAGCTTGATCAAGTTTGGCTAAAAAACTCAAAATTTAATATTAATATATGCATATATTAATATATAATATAAATATTAAATTATAAATAATTTTTTAATTTTAAACTAAATCGAGTGGAAACATTTGAAAATAAAATCGAGCTGAACTTGAGTTAATTTCAAGCTCAAGCTACAACTAGGCAATTTCAATTCAAGTTCGAGTTGAACCCAACCCGATCAAATAAGGCTAGTTTACAGCTCTAGCAATGTATATCTTATCATCTCAATAAAGAAAAAATAATAATAACACATTGGCAAGTAAATGCATGCATTAATATCAACATGTGGTTATAGATAAAGAGAAAAATAAACTTTGTTTTCTCAATTTTCACATATAATCATTATATATAGATCGTCCATTTTGATGAGAAAAGAAGAATAGAGAGGATGACAAGTGAACTTCCGTTTATCATCTATTTATGGTTAAGTTACGCTTCTGAAAAGGAGATGCAAACAAATAATTGAGTTTGTGTTTGGTGTTCATCATGCATCTATCTCAACATTGTTTGGCTTTTTTTATTCATCAATCACTAGTTTAGTTATTAAGTTTGGCATGCTTGAGCTTTCAATGATTTTTTTTTTCTCTCTCTCCCTATACTCTAGGTCATTCACAGAATCATAGTTATTGTGTTTTTTAAATCATAATGCTAAAAATGATCATAATAATACATATGATAATAGTGATTTAATAAATGGTTTTCTTGTGTTTGGTTGAAAGAAAATGAATTTAATTATCTGATTTTGTTTTGTATTTTTTTTCTTCCATTATATACCATCCTTTTGTTTCTAACAATTCGGAGTTGTACAAATTTGAATTAGTTAGAGATTAAAATATTGATTAAGTTATGACTTCAATTGAGATGATCTATTTGATGGGTGAACTGCTACTAATTGTGGAATCTTAATTTTTAAAGTTATCCATTGATTGAAAACCATCAACGTTGTGGAACTGTTTATGAAGATTGTGAATTGAAACAATTTATGTTTTTTAGCTTAAAGTTTGATAGCAGATATATTTCTCAGAAACAAGAGGCGAAAAACTCTTCGGCCACTGAAACAAGAGGATAATATTGCATTGGCTATAATAGCACATCAAAGAGTCCTTCATAGATCAATACATGATACTAGAGGACAAAACAAACGATAATATATCAAGGATCCTAACCACAATATATGCCTCTTGCAACACAACTCAAAGAGTAGCTTGTTGGGAAGAAATCAAAACTACAAGAGAAATGCGAGAAGGCCCATGGTTGATAATACGATGACTTCAACTCAACGAGACAATATGAGGACTCAAACTCAACATCACATAATGCAAGAGAAAGGGAAGAGTTCAAACAACTTCAACAAAAATGTCATCATCCCAATAAAGACAGAGGAGATAGATATAGCACAAATCATCAATTGTCCAACAACAACCTTCCTAATCAAGTATCTAGGAATACCAATTTCTGGAGGGAGACCAAAAAAGAAGATTTGAGGGATTTCATTAGGAGAATAAAAAAAAATGGCATTATGGAAAAGAAAATTCATATCATTAAGGGAAGATGTACCCTATTTGAATTTAGTCTCCACGATACCCATCTCTTTGGATATCAATATACCAACTATCAAAATGGGTCATTCGCAATATTGATGCCATAATAAAAGAGTTCTTGTGGAAAGAGGTCGAGACGAATTTGTACTCCTATCGCCTTGTCAATTGAGATAGAATATGTCGCTCAAAGCTACAAGGCAAATGGGGCATTCTTAATCTACATTAATTCAATGGTGCACTTCTAGAAAAATGGTGGCGGAGAATCCTCACCGAAATGTTGGATTACGTCTTAAAATTTTCAAGGAAGTATATTTTAGAGGAAGATTCTTTGATACTCACAAGCAAGTCCCGAGACAAGCTTACAACTTCAGATAAGGAGTTTGTTGAGAAAGTCCTGCACTATTAGCTAATATCACCTCTAAACCAGGGAATGACAGGTCTTTAAACTTTTGGATGGACAACTAGTCGAGGATCAATTGTCCTGGAACAAATTGCCAAGTTTTTGACTACTTATACTGTAAAATCCATGATTTTATTAAAAAAAAAGGAGGGATTTAAAATTTTTCCTCTATTTAAGTTCTATATATTTTGCAAATAGGGCATTATAGGGAATAGTAAAAGTCCCGAGGATATTTTGGTAAAATGGTCTTGAGAAAGTTTAAAAGGAGTTAATAAATTATGGCATAAATCTATCTAAGGAAATTAGGGATGTATTTAATTAAATTTGGAAGTGACCAATTTAATTAAATTAGGAAACTCTTTTAAATTGATCATGATTGGTCCAAAATGGAAATGGGGAATATAAATTAAATCAAGGTTGATTTAATTAAAATTGGGAATATCCTAAGATGGTGTGATCAGGGTTTAATTAAGGAAGGAGAGGGATAATGAATTTAAATTATGAATTTAAATTATAGAACATAAGGACCTATAGGTAAAATTTACAAAGAGTCGGGACTACAAAGTAAAAAGTGATGTCTGCGGGAGAAGGACACGGATGTAAAGGAATAAAGAACAAGGACTTGAAGAGAAAACATGCGTTCTCTCACGAATAGGGACAAAAAGGTAAATTAGGGAAACCGGGAGTTTAATGCATAAAGACCAAAAATGTACTTCCATATATATATGAATGGACGGCTATGATTAAATTATCGCCAAGATGGACCTTATGCTCGAGCGAGGAGATTAGATCTCGACCCTTCATGCCGGTTAATGCAGGATCCATATAGGATCGCATAAGATCCAATGCAAAGGCTGCGCGATCACTTGGATTTCATCCAGGGGAGAACCGATCTCGAGGCAATCGCATTCTTCTTCTCCATCGCCCGGTAGCCACCGCGAGATCCTTTCTCCGTTTAGGAAACCGCCGTATAAGGAAGGTCTGGGCGAATGATTTGCATGAGATCTCGATGATCGTTGGAGTGATTGTGCCTGGGATCCCCTTTGGAACCTTATAAAAGGGGGACCGCGGAGGCATCAAACTCCAACTCCACTCCGCCTGTCTCCGGCATCGGTGACGAGAAGAAGGAGGACCACTTGCATACGGTGGAGGCGGGGGAAGGGACGGGAAGCCCACCGAACACCAAGCGGGTGGCCGTCGGGGACTACCGCCGGGTTCGAAAGCTCATCCTCATGCGTCTCCGGTGAGTAGCTCTTCTCATCTTTACTTTCCGTCGGCCACGTATGCATGCTAGGCCGTGAAATTTTAGGCCGGATCACAGGAGGAGCCGCGGACTCTTCTACGATCTCCGTCGAGGGAATTTGGGCCACGGAGGGAGGAACTCCCGAGGCGCCGTCGCTGGGACACGGAGAAAAGCGGGAGAAGGAAGGGAGGTGGCTACCGAGCCGAAGGCCTTGAAGGTGATTCTCGCCCCCGCCCATGGAAACGGCGACCACCAAACACGTCTTTGGAACCCCACGCAGGGGCGGCGGCATGATCACCCCTCCGTGAGTCACTACCCGGAATAGAAGAGAAAGAGAGAGAGATAGGGATTAGTGATTTAGTTATTTCAATTAATTATTGGCTAATGGTGGTTAGTATAATTAATTAATTATTAACTAACTAAAATAATTTGTCACACTAATTAATTAGTTTATTAATAACTATTTGATTAGTTAGCTAGCTAACTAGAGATTTATCAAGTGGGATAAATAACTAAGTTTCTAGTTAATTAACTAGTTAATGGAATGGCAACTAATTAGATAATTAGTTAAAGTTAACTATCATAATAGTCAACTAACTTGAAGGTTTAAACAAAGGAGATAATTAATTAACTGATTAATTGGTTAATTAAATTGAATGAGAACTAACTGGATGATTATATTAAATCAAATAATTTGGATATCAATTGACTAAATGGGCTTGAATAATAAGATGTGGCCCAACCAAGTAATGGATTGAATTTAGTGGGTCTAGCCAAGTAGCCAAGTTGATTTAAAATTAATTAAATGATTAAGTTATTAAAATCAGTTTAATTAATTAAAAGCATGGTTAAGCTTAATCAAGTTTGGACCGATATTATTTAGTTAATCGGGTCGAGTTTGATCAAGCCAAGTTGGGCTTGGGTTCAATTAGCTGGTTGACTAAGTCTAACTAAGTTAAAAGAAATAAAAAGAAGGAAAAGGAATATAAGAGTGGGGGTTTGAACCAGAGACCCCCCAAAGTGGGCTTAGTGGGCCTTAACCACCAAACCACTATATTCTATCTATGGAAATAGATGAGTTTGGTCATTTAGGGTAAAAATGACGAAGGATCACAAGGGAAGGCCTACGAAAGTAGAACTAGGGCCCGTTAGAGCATGCATCAAAAATATAGTATTTATAAACACGCATTACTTTATTGAGTACGTACATGGGTCTTGATAGATTTTGACTTGGATGCGTCGAGAAGTCCCGTGGAGCACCTAGACTTTCATGACTTTAGGTAAGTACTTCGCCTACTACCCCACTCTTCTGGAGTGTTCTTGATTTTGTTATTGCCATATCTCGTTTCTTGTAAGATACTCTTGCCTTTGCTTCTACCCTTGTTTGGGCTCCTTTGATTTGACGACGCCGTTTCTTGGCTTATCTTTCATTTGCGATATACTGCTTATTGGATGCATACACATGCTTGCTTTTGTTGCCTTCCTTCTTTGTATGTGTATGGTTGGCGTTAGAGGTAAAGTGTTCTTGATCACGCAGGATCCGCTGATCAGCGACGTGGCCGTCGGGAAACACGCGTGAGCCCGTAATTCCGTCCCGGATAGGAGTGTAAAGTTTCACTACCTCGCTTGTTGAACGCTCTTTGGACATGCCCACCCGCGGCCGACACTTGACCGTAGGCACTCGTGGTGCTTGTGTGCCGCCTAGGTAGGTATCGTCGATGGAGTGGCCGGGATCGAGCATAAGCCTCATGTTATCCGGCACGGAGACCATGGAGATACGCAAGTACTTGTGTGCCGACCGGGTTGGTGTCGCATGGCCAACCGAAGTTTCTTCTTCGCTGGATTGATTGGGCGGGTGAGCTCGGATTTTATGAGAGCTTTGGGGACGGGACACCGACGGCGTTAAACTCCACAGCCGAGGAAGGGATAGTACTGTTGTCCCCGCCACCAAATTAGGCGGCGGCCGACCATGTCGCATACATGAGAGAGAGGTGGCGCATTTAATTATGACCCGGTCGACAGCGACCCCGAGATGGTCATTTTCTGTGAGGTTTCGCGATGGTAATAGCGACCGGGAGACGTTTGTGGAGCTTCCTTTGGAACTCATAGCTAGGAGTCGATATCTTGTTTGTTATTGTGATAGACTCCTAGGTTTTGTTCCTCGAGGCGCCCGAGCTTGACTTTGATATTCATGTTGTTTTTGATATCATATTTTCTTGAAACCCGCAGGGGTACTTACTGGGCTTTCCATTCCAAAGCTCATGCACTTGTTTTTCTTCCCGCTTCTGAGATCACGAGGCGTGGGATTCTAACACATCGCGTAGGAGCCGAAAGCCGATCGTGGCCTGGGTGATTTCTTTGAGGTCCGAGGACCTGGTTTATTTTCTTGTTCTGAGTGAGGCTTTTTTATTTGTAGGACCCTTATAGGGCCTAGTATTTGTAGGGTATATGAACCCTTGTTATTATTATTTCCGCTGAACTCTGTTTATTTTGAATAAATTAAGTTGATTTATTTGTATTATCTGCTTACTCACTTAGGCCTTGTATCCGTGTGGGGCCCGACTCTACACGGCTACGGCCGGTCTGCACACGTGCCCGAGGTCTTGGAATCGGGTCGGGGCGTTACATATACTTAAAAAATTCATATCCTTTCGGGAGGCTCAAAATATAGTACGGAGTGGAAAACCACTACTCAAACCAGGTGCTTTACGTGAAGGAAAGAGCAGAGTCTCGACTTCCTCGATACAACACTTCCAGAGCTCAGACCCATTCAACCATAGACTTGACGAGAGAACATAGAAGCTAATGCCAACACAGGGCTATGGCCACTAAAGGTAAACTATTCGCATGGCTAGCAAGAGAGAACAAAATCCTTACCTCGGATAATCTGCATAGGAAAAAGTGGGGAAAAACGCACACCTTGTATTACTTGCATGAAACAGAAGATAAATTGGTGCATTACCTTCTCTTTTCCCGCTCATATGTCGTTAATATTTAGCAACACTTTTGAGAGATCTTTAGCATACAACATGACCCACCTAGGCCAAGGGTAGCTTGAGGACCCCCCAAGGGTGTAATGGGGATGAGACCTCATAATTCTTGCTATCACATGGAGTATATCGGGAGAAAGAAACATGAGATGTTTTCAAAAACGACGACGCGTTTTGTTAAAAATTATTCATGATATTTCTTTCGCTTTATACTATCTTGGTTTGATGCAACACCTATGACCATGCGACTAAGATTGGAGGTGACTCAAAGTATGGTGAAATGAAGCATAAAATTCTCAAGGGGGATTCCACAACCAGTCAACGAAGGTGACAAGGCCTTTAAAAATGACAATCTTTAAGAGAAGTGATATGAAGAGTCGATCATACAATAGGGATCCGTGCCTATATATATCTCTGGGAGTGATACTAAATTTTCATTGGATTTTGATAAAGTAAATAGCATAACACTTCTCTTTCCTGTTTTCTTTTACTTTTGTACAGGATAAACTAAATCACAATTAGAGAAAATTTAAAATTTCAATCTGAATATATGCTTTTAGTTTTAATTTTTGGTTTTCTCATGCTCACTTGATTAAGGAATGAATAGAGAATCTCACATTACATTAATATTAAAAATAACTTTTTAATATTAAATAGTTATTTTTATCAAGAATATAAAAGAAATATGAGTGAAACGTTAGTTTATTTGTAATTTTCTTAGTGGAGGAAAGAACTACTTTTTTTTAAGGAGGATTCTCAGTCGATCTGATCTGCTTCCTACCGTCTCGCTGTCACCAGCTCAGCCAAGCTCCTTTGATGATTTTCTGGCTTGCTATTCAATATAAGTTAAATGACCCGGACAAACAAAACAAATATGACTTTTTGGGGTTTCTCGCTTGATGCCTTACTTACCTCCTTTCCTCCCGGGGCGACTTTTTTTTATTATTATTTACAAAATCTATATTGTGTTTTGAATCCAAGGGCCATTTCTTGGGCCCAATCTACAAAACACAAATTTCATACACATTATGTAAAATCCATGATTTTAGCTTGAAATAAAGGATTTAATATTTTTCCCTAATTGATTAGTAAATTTTCAAATCTTGCCAAAAAGGGCATTTTGGGAATAATTAAAACCCAAGGGCATTTTGGTAATATAGACACGGGGGAGATTCGAAAATATAAATAAGATTATTATTTAATTTTATTTATTCTGATTGAAGAAAGATTTAATTAAATTTTGAAATACTTAATTTAATTAAATTGGAAAGCTCATGAAAAATCATGTTAGAAACTTAGAAGGAAAGAGGGAGATAATTGATTAAATCTATTAAAGGGAATGCCCTAGGTTTAGTAAGGATAGGATTTAATCAAAGGAAATCAGATTAATTTAAATTCAAATGAATTTAAATCATAGAAATTATTAGTTTATAACTTTGAGTTTTATTTGGCTGCCAAGGACCTAATAGTAAATTTATAAAGGTTGAGGACTAGGAGAGAAAAGTTGATGTTTCTGGGAGGAGGACTTGGATGTAAAAATAAAAAGAGCAGGGACTTGAAGAGAAAGAGCGTTCTCTCACAAGTAAGGACCCAGACATAATTTTGAAAAGTTGGGGGTCTTCTGTGCAAAAGAAACGGAGAAGTTGTATAAGAAAGGAACAAACGGCCAGGATCCGACGATCCGTGTTGATCAGATCTCGAGGCTCTGATCCGGCCGTCCATTCTTTAGGCAAAGATTAAGATACACACGCTCCTACGGTGCGGTTACATCTTCAGCCGCTCGATCCAACTACTTGGGACCATCACGAGGCGAGCAAACCGATCACGAGGTGTCCCTGTTCATCTTCTCCAGCCGTCGCGCGCGAAACCGACCTTCCAAAGTTAGCTGCATGCGATCATGGCTAAGAAAGGCAACCTGGGGACTGATAGGCGAGCGAATCCTGCGCGCCAGCCGGGAACGATCCCCCTCGAGCTCTATAAAAGGAGCGGGGGCTGGGCGTTGAAGGTTCACAGCACCGCCAGCTTCTCCACATTACGGTGAGAAACAGAGGGAGAGAAGGACCAAGTGGGAGCGCTCGTTCGGCCTAAGTGTCTGCAGACGCGGGGAGACTCGAGGAGCTTCCGCGTCGACACCACTGTACTCAGGAAAGCAGCGTGCACTTGCGCGGTGAGTCTTCCCTCCTTCTTCACTGTCTTCTCCGGCGATTATCACACATGCATGTAGCTCGTAGAGTAGTTAGGGGAGGAATTAAACGGGGTTTTTCGGCCATCCGTCTGTCTCGAAATTTGGGCCAGTGCGAAAAGTCTTGTGGTCACCATCTCCGGCGAGGAAAAGAGAGGAAAGAGGGAAAGAGAGGGTTATTTAAAGAGTTTTGGATAATTTAATTATTTAGTTGATTATCATAATTAAATTGGTTTTATAGTTTGATAATTACATGATTAGTAAGTTAATTAATTGGAGATTAATTAATTAAACACTTGATAAATTAGTTGAATAACTAATTGGATAATTAGTTGTTAACTAATTGTCTTAATTAACTAGTTTTCTTTGTTAATTAATGGATCTAATTAATTAACAAGGGGATAGTTAGTGATTATTTATTCTTTAAATTAGTCAATTAACTGATTAGTTATCTGATAATTAAATCATGAGATTTCACTAATTAATTGGTTTAATTAGTGGCTAAATGGTTAGTAAATTAATTGGAGATTAATTAATTTTGAATAATTAATTAATTGGTAAATTAGTCGAATAGCCAAATGAGGTAGTCGTTGATAACCAGTTGACTTGAGTGACTAGTGTTGATTAATTGTTAGAAATGAAATTAAAGGAGATCAACTATTTAGATCTTACTAACTTGGATGATATAAGTGAGGTATGGATGACATTGGAGCAATTAATCAAGGTATTTGAATAAATAATTAGGGAATCAATAAAGTACTCTAATTGGGTTAGCTAAGGAAATTAACTAATAATAATTTCCTAGCCGGATAACACTGGGAAATAATTAATTATTTGAATAATTAATTAATAAGTTGGTCAACTAGTTAAAAAGGATTTAGTCCATTCAATCTAAGGTTGGGCTTGGATCTAGTAAGTCGGTTCATGGACTAAATTATTAGGAGATTAATTAATTAGTTTAATTATTAACTAAATAAGGGATCAGTTTAATTAATAAATTGACTAACTTGGTTAGTTAATAGAATGGTTAAATGAGGAGGTAAATTTATTTAATAAAACAATAAATTGTGTTGGCTAAGAAGATGGGCTCAAGGTTGATTCGAATCCATTCTAATCAGGCTGAACCAAGGTTGAATGACAGGGAAGCGCGAGAGAAGGTCTACAAGTCGGACTTGGGTCCGTTAGTGCATGCATTGTAAACATAGTAGTTATAGACATGTACTTTTATTAAGAGTAGACATGCTCTTGACAGATTTCCTTGACTTGGATGCATCGGGAAGTCCCGTGGAGCACGAGGCTTTGCGATTTTAGGTAAGTACTTCGGCCTAGTACCCTTACTCTTTGATGAGTATTCTTGACTTTGTTATTGCATGTTGATCATGCCTTGTTCCTCCCTTCAGGGATTTTATTTTTATGTCTTTGTTGTGACATATTTGTTTCATACATGCTTCCATGAATTTTGTTGAAATCCATATATATAGCATGTTTGATTGTTTTGGGGATGTTGGGATCCCTACTTGTACTGTTCTTCGTCCCGGATTCAGTGGAGCAGGTGAGCTCCAGATTTTGCGAGAGCGTTGGGGACGGGACACCCTGACGTTCCGGCACTCCTAGCCAGAGGGAGAGTGTTCTGGTTGTCCTTGCTAGTCAGTGGGGTCGATCGGCGACGTGTCGGCGTGAGAGGCAAGTGGCGCTTACCGACATCGACGAGGGCCGTAGCGGCCGGATGGTGCGTTTTCTCGGCCAGGTTCGTGATGGATGCTTGGCCGGGGAGGCGATTGAGAAGCTTCCATTGGAACTCTTAGCTAGGAGTCACGATCTTGTTATTTTATTGTGATAGACTCCTAGGGCTTGTTTTGAGGCGTGCCCCGAGTTTGCTGATATTCATGTCTTTTGATATCATATTTTCTTGAACCCCGCAGGAGTACTTTCATCGAAGCTTTCCATTCGAGAAGCTCATGCACTTGTTTTCTCCCCGCTTACGTGATCCTCGAAGTAGGACACTGAAATGTACGCAGGAGTCGAGCCGATCGTGGGTCGGGTGATTTGCAGAGGTCAGAGGACTTGGTCTATCGTTCTTGTTTTGAGTGAGATATTATGTTTTGTAGGTCCCCTTAGGGCTGATATTTGTAAGGGTACTGAATCCTTGTTATTTATTTCCAGTGAACTCATTTTATTTTGAATAAATTCAGGTTGTTATTTTGCATTATCTCGCTACACACTTAGGCCTTGTATCCCGGGGTGGGGCCGACTCTACTAAAACTACGGCCGGTCACATTGATGCACGAGGTCCCGAGATGAGATTAGGAACGTTACACATTATGTAGTCATATATACATATTTTATGATTTTTTTTAACTATTCAATTCAATGGAAAAAAACAAATTTGAATTTTCCTCTTACTTTTTCTTAATTTAGTTGGATGTGGAAGTATTGACATAATTTCATAGAGCCTTTCGATATTGAATGTTACATGAATAACTATAAGTCAGATAATAGAACGGGAAGACTTCCGCTTTGTCCACACTTGACATAATTTCATAGAGCCTTTCGATATTGAATGCTACATAAATAACCATAAGTCAGATAATAGAACGGGAAGACTTACGCTAATGCTTCCCTCTAAGACGGAACGCTCCCCTACCATTGCATTTTTACATCCCCTGGCTTCAACAAATCACTTAGCCCCATTTAGTGGTTTATTTAGTTTCTCAAATATACACAATCACAAAGAGCATAAATTGATCTTTCTTTTAGTATTATTATAGTTATTAATCAGTGTTATTTCCATTATTAGAGCTAACTAAAATAACATATTTTAAAATTCTTACTGACACTGGACCTTTACTTGGCTTGCATTACTGAAAAATAAAAAAAAAACATGGCCGTACTAGAAGGTCCGCAGCATCCGTGAGCAGTAAACGGCCCGTTGGCCTGCAGCTGTTTTCCTTTTTCTTTTATTTTTCATTATTTATATAAGGGAAAATTACTGTAGTATCCCTAACTATTTACTTTCTGACTTTTCAGTCCCTCTGACAAAAAAATATACTATTCAGTTCCTGCTTTTAATTTACTTACTTTTAGGTCCCTGACGTCACATTTCCCGTTTCTTTTTTGTTTTAATCCCAAAATACCCTTCTCGGTACCCACCCAAAATTCACCTTTTGGCTGAAAAGACAGGAGCAGAAAGCAGTCTTGTTACCTACAATGTACTTGCATTCAGAGAAGCCACTCTTCTTCTACATTGAATCCACCGTAGTATTTGCCTTAAGTTTTTAGTATCCACCGTAGTTGTTTAGTATTGCTCTTATCTACTTTATATGAATAGTAAAGACTTTAAAAGGATATAAACTAAGATTATAAAGTGCCTTTTATATCTTGATTTACAAATATAAAATCAAGATTAAATGTATACTTGATAATCCATAATTAAAAAGGAGAGAAATCGGCTTAAAGATAAAATAAGAAAAACACGGAAAAATAACAAATAAAAACAAAGATGATTTTGTTATTATCTTATCAGGATCTTATCAAAGTAATAAGATAAAATAAAGTTATTATAATCAGTTATTTTTAAAAAAAAAATCTGTTTCACAATTATTTTTTTAAAAAAATACTAATTTTCACAAGAAAATTTGGCTAAAGAGATTAGGGTTCAAGACTTGGTATGGTTTATCCATATTTATAAAAAAAATTATGCAAAATTCAGATATTATGAGCGTGTCCCAAGATCAAATAAAATAAAATTTGTTATAAATTTCTTTCAAATCTAAACTAATTATATAATAAAATATAAAAAGACTCAACAAACTAACAATCATTTTTCTTTTTTTATTATAAATAATTATATATTTTTTTATAAATATAAATAAACCATATTCATTAAAAATTAAAAGATGGTGTTCCATTAGGCTAAAGTCTTTAGTATTACGCTAAAGTCTTCACTATTTATATAAAGTCTTTAGTATCAGCGGTAAACATTTAGTATTACTTATTATCAGCGGTAAACATTTAGTATTACGATAAAGTCTTTACTATTATGCTAAAGTCTTTATTATCGTCTAAAGTTTTTGTAATATTGTCTCACAGTTCCCCGACATTGTACCAACCAATACAAAACAACAATCCACAACAAAACAAATTGAGTAAATCACACAACCAGAAGCATATGAACAACACACTGGTGTAAATAGCTCCATTGGATTATTGTTACACATGAGAAAGAGTAAATCCTGGGAAACCTTAAACCCTAAATGGCCACAATACGAATGCAATCCACATCCACAATACGAAAAAAGAAAAGAATATAACACTAAATAACAAACAAAGCCTGAGAAATCGAAAATTGGGTACGAAGCCCCAATCTCTCCATATACTTTGGTTTAGGGCTGCGGCGTGGTTGCTACCTCGTTGGCGAACTCCAGCTGAATTGACGCAAATGGGTAAGTAAGAGAAGACAAAGGTAGCTCCGGCTGAGGAGAAGAATGGTTTGCTGAAAATACAAAGGAAGTTTTTCAAACAAAATACAAATCAACAGAATGGAAAACAGGTGGGGAGGAGAGAGGATGTTCAGGGGGCAATAGGGTCTTTTCCTTCGCACGTGGCTGACATGGGCGGCGTGGCAGAGTGGTTTTTAAAAGCAGGGGTAGCAGCGTCTTTTCACCCCAAATCTCACCCCGTTGGCAGCCGTTTGGATTGAATAGTAAGTCCTGGATAAAGGGAGGACTAAATAGGGATATTGAAACTTACAGGGATGTTATAGGGATTTCAAAAGTTTTGAGGGATTATTTGTTACTTATCTCTTTATATAATTTGACTTTTTCCTATTTTTTTCTATTTAAACTAATTTACAATTATAAAAAAATTGGGCCGACCAACATGAAACCCAACTCATTTTGTAGTCTTAGAACACACACAAACATACACATAAAAATCTCTCTGTCTCTCTCTATATATATATAATTTCTCATTATATATATATATTTGATAAATATGGATAAACCACTAAAAATGTGTCACAAGTGTGGTTTGAATCCTTAATCTCTCTTTATAAGAAAGAATGGACTAACTAATTTTCCTTATGAAAGTTGGTAAGAACAAAATATTTGGTACTTAAAAATCAGTTGATGATAAGCTAGATAATTAATAAAAGACATCAAGCTTCATTAAAAATTCACCAACTCCTCTAAATTCATGTATAATGAGCGAAAGAGAAGGTCAATACAAAGGCATCCATATACTTAATTTACAAAAAAAGAAAAACAAAAGAAAATGATTTTTAGATTTAGTTCAAAGGATTGTGTCAAAAGGATATGGTAGGATAGAGATCTCATTGCCTCTATTGCATCTGACTTAGCCTAAACCTTAATTTGTTATATGCCTTCCAAATCAAGGTACAAATAAAAGGCCAAGTGAGGGACATAAACAAAGGGAAAGAACTCGATGCATTCAATCAAGGAAAGTGATTACCCAACCACTTTCCTATTGACTATGTACATCACCACAAATGTTAACACACTACCAAGAATGCAGGATCAACTGACACAATCATTTGGTCTCCAACTTGTTAGACTTTGTTGTGGTTAGACATTGATTTTATGGTTCATTGTGATCAAAACATGCTTGATCTTTCATTGTTTGGTCCCAATACTTGTGCTTTTTTTCAGATTAATTAGTCTTAAAGGACAGTGCATGATGTTCAACACTCCGGAAATTAAATCAGTGACTTTTTTTTTTTTTTTTTTTTTTCACCAAGGCAATAAGCGCCCCCCTCCCCCGAAGGTAAGTTAAGGACGTGTGCAGGCAAATGGCCGCTTGATCCCGAGTTACCTGACTGTAGGCGTGACCACTTGACCCTGGATTATAACAACACTATACCTGACCCTCACCTTATAAGAATGAGGATTCGGTCATGGGTCATCCATAGGAGAATTCTCCACCTTAGCTTGGGACCCAAATACCAATTGACTCTTGCGGGTCGTTGGTAACAAGTGACTTCTTTTATTTGTATTGCATTTTGTGTCATCTTTTATATATTATGCTAAAATTATGCATCATTCACTTTATAAGAAACCATGTTTGCAATCACAAACTATTCGGTTTACAAACTATTTATTTCTCTTAAGAAGTTTTTTGTGTAAACCGAACAAATATAATTAATGGGACTTGATCTAATCCAATGAATTAAATTAATAGAAAGAGAGTTTCTAATTATGTATTCATATCAAGCTTTATTAATTTAATTAACAGAAGTGTGACTAGTAGGATTAATTACTATCTATAATAAGGTTTCGAGTCCTTGCTCTCTACCTTCCTTTATAATTTATCCATGATCATTTAAAAAAATAATAATCTCTGTCTCTATATCTACTAATTCATGAAAAACAAGATGACTGAACTAAAATCATAAGGGGGAGAAGACCATATGTTTTTTGTTGTCTCGTGGAGAATGTATTTAAGTATTGCGCGCATTGGCATGTAATACCTACTTCTTTTGGAGGTCTCGCACCAAATATAAAATTTAGATACATGATGAATGAAACAAAAGGAATAATATCCAAGACTTTGCAAGTGGATGTGACAATTGAATTATATATGATAATAGTTAAGCATACAAAAACAAGCACATCACATTTTCATGACAAGACAAATTGAAGATGACCAACAGCCCAATGACCTATTGGTATCAGGTCCCCTGTGTAGGAGGTTCATTCAGTTGGGAAGGCCCTATGTTTCATGTTGGGTATATGCAAACTTTAGTACCACATTGGAAGTGAGAGAGAAAAGTGAGGGGCATAACGAGACCTTTTCGGTGAAACGAAAAATAAAACCGTGAGGGCTCCGGCCAAAGCGGACAATATCGTTGCTAGTGTGGAATGTGGGGTGCCCCCGATCCTAACAATTGGTATCAGAGACAGGCTGTGATGTGCAAAGGGCATTTGAGGTGAGGATTGTTGGGTATGTGCAAGCTTTAGTACCACATTGGAAGTGAGAGAGAAAAGTGAGTGGCATATAAGTGTGGTTGAACACATTTCATTAGCAACGAGGCTTTTTCAGTGAAACGAAAAATAAAAGCGAGTGAGGGCCCAAAGCGGACAATATTGCTGCTAGTGTGGAATATGGGGTGCCCCGGTCCTAACATTTAAATCACCCCATGCGCAAGGGTGAGCGCACAAATATATGAATGCGTTGAGCATGAGCCTATGGGTACTGTCGATACATGGGTCTTGCCTCACATAAGCGCGCATGAGCCTTGGGTTCTCATGGCTGCGTGTCATGCCTTGTGCACTTCCTTGAAGTCCCACTGACACCTTATTAAGAAAAATAAAAAGACAAATTAAAGATGAAAACGTTTTTACCAAAATAATTCACGATATCGACTTTCTAACACTATTTTGGTTTGATGCAATTCATGCGATCAAAAAATCAAAATTGATAGTGAGGAACAACCCCCAGGGATCTAGCGGTGATGGGGCCCAGGAGGAAGGTTAAGGGGCGTGGGAGCTGATGGACATCAATGAACCTAGATTGCTAGTATCTTCTTGTCATATCTTAAGCGCATCTAGCTCATTGTACTACTTAATATGTACTCCTCTCTATTATAAATAAATGTGATTTATTCATCTTATTAAAAAAAAGAGATAGTGATGAAATCCATCGCCAAGAGAAGCCTGACATTCGCATGAGAAGATCCACCGCAACATTCTTCAGAGATAGACTTCAACTAACACCAAGGATTGAATGAACTGATTTTGTATTATCGGGTCATCATACCCGGTTTGTACCAAATCCGCTAGAGGATTAGATCCCTCTACCATGTACAACCTTTCTATATTTAATAAATCTGGTTTATGCATGAGAATAAACAAACAAGTACATAGAAAGAAATTATGTATTGTTTCAACCTGATGGATGGAATGGACTGGTGGTGACCAAGGAACCACCAGATATTCCCCTGCCAAATGAGTGGCTCTGATGGTCATATACATACATGACAGTATGGATTGTGTAGGTCCATTGAAAACTTCATTGAACTTGTGCAAAGATATCAAAGAATCAAAGTTAGTTGAATGTTAGTTGATATATGTCCTTTAATTAGTTTTTGTGTTTTGTTACAGTTGATTTGAATCTTAGGTTATTTCTAAGATGACACTTAAAAATTAATTTCATCGACATGAATACATTAATTATTCGGCATGCAACTTAAAAATATTATATAAAATGACATCGATCATTCTATATTTTGTTTTTCTAGGTATGGATATATTTACTGAGTCGATGAATCGCTATCACATTAATATAAACAAAACTTGAACAACCAATTAAAATCTTTGAGCTTCATGCCAAAATTGATTTGCTTGATTTAATCGGTATATAACTCAAGTAGTTATCAAAGATGGTTCACCAATTGCTTTAATTTCACTCACATGAGCCGTGTGCACATCCTCATCAATATGTCATGAAAAGGCTTCATATTCACTAATATAAACCTTTCCAATGTCTAATTGTGCTTGCTTCATGGTTACATATGTTAACTTCTTTTCCTTAGAAATGACATCCTACACGTAGGACTTGAAGGTTACATGTTAAAACTTTCCCAAACAATAGATGACAAATGAAGGTAAGAAGTTACCATCAAGAGGACTATCAGTTGAAAAAACACAATGCTAAAGTGGATTTAATTTTCTTTGTCAAGAACTACTTTGCCATAATGCACTGCTTTTCAATCGACTTTTTAATTTGCTCATTGCTTGGATTCATCAAGAAGCATGTAATTTTACAAACTTACATGTTTTTATAGTACACTTGAAAGATTGTTTAGTGAAAATTTTGAGTGATTAAGATTAATTAAGTTTGTTTACACCCCTATCTAATGTTATTATATAGTGATTAGCGGTAAATGAATAAGATGGATTTCTTAAACTCGTTCATAAATCATTCCAAGTCTTTCGTCTTCTTGGTTTAGCTCTCTTATCGTGAACAACAATATCGAAAGAGGTTAGGTAAGATACGAAAATGAATAATTATTATAATGATCATGTTTATTACCCAGTCACTCTCTTTTCATGAAGAGGCGCACATTGTTTTCATGCTAATATTATTATGAGAGTGATTGAAGATAAACACTCAAGTGACTAAGTTTCAAAACTTGTGCATAAATCATTATTTAGTTTTTTTTTTGGGTGAAATTATTTTTCTATGAATAACTACACGAGACGTATTTAAGTGACTAAGTTTCAAATTTTGCTCATAAATCATTATAAGTTTTTTTTTGGTGCAATTATTTTTCCATGAATAACTACATGAGACTAATTAGGTTAAAATAGTTCAAATAGTTTGAGCTTATGTAACCTGTTTACGCATTTGGGCTAATATTACTGAATAATGATTGGTAAAAAGAGTTAAACCGCATAGTAACAAAGCACTCATTGTGACTTTCACTTTCTTTATTTGTATATTTTTTTATTTTTTTAAATGGATAAGTTATATTTATTTAAAAATTAAAAGTAATAGATGTATAAGTAATTCCTTCTTACATAAAAATTAAAATAAAGTCTTGCTAAATCAGGGTCATCCTAGTCTCGACCCCCTCCCCCAATGGACCGTGTCTCTCCCTCTTGCAATCAGCATGGTCTCCTTTGTAAAGCAAATACTACGCTTAACTAGGTCCTGGGTTGCTTCCAACTTGGTCTTCTTTAACTGATGAGCTGCATCAAATTAGGATAATATGAGAAAGTTAATATTTAACTGGTTGCAAAACAAGTATTAAATTAATTGCAAAACAACTACATTGAAATATAAAAAAAAAATTAAATTAAATGTAAACATTATTTTCAACGACACATGCCTCCTAGAAGCTAAGAGGAAGGTTCTTGAGAAACCTAATAGCCTCGTTTTGGTTAATTAAGGGAGAAGAACAAGTCATTAATCCTCCATTAATTCCCACCAACCAATGGCAATGGCCAAGAAAACCATCTATTCTCATCCACCATCTTTATTTAACCACTCCATGCATGTCAAGTGTCAACACTTGATCTTCTTCAACCTAAAGAATTAACAAAACAAAACAAAACAAAATCAATAGAAAAACACACACATATATTCTTCATCATTAATTAAGCCTAGTAAACAAAAGCAAATGGTACTACCTCACAAATTAAGTTTTTTTTTTTTTTTTAAATTTCAACACAAACCATTGACATCCACTAATCATAACCTTTTATATAAAAATTTATTTAATTAACCCATTTCAACTACTAATTATAATCCCTAATCTCTGTCTCAATATATGAACAAATTTTATTTTCATCTTCTTCAATATATATATATATATATATATATATATATATATATATATATATAATCCTCCAAGACTTCTCTCTTTAGCCAACCTTTCCCTCTTGCATTAAAATATAAATCCACTTATTTTATAACAAACCCTACATTACAACCCTATGATGAAAATCAAACTCTCTCTATATATATATACATAAATGATCAAACCCTAACCATTGGCCAAAGCACAAGCAAAACACCAAAAACCATAACCCTAAAAAAGTAACAGCATAACCTCCTTCATTATGACAAGTCTCAACCTCCATCTTCCCCTCTTTGGCTTCTTCTTCTTCCTCTTCTTCTCCCTCCCAAACCCCTCCTTCCAGCAACCCATCCCTCTAAACCCTCGGCTTGACAAAGCCTACATAGCTCTCCAAGCATTCAAACACGCCATTGTCTCAGACCCCAAGAACTTCACCGGCGACTGGTGCGGCCCTCACGTCTGCAACTACACCGGCGTCTACTGCGCGCCTGCCCCCGACGACCAACACATCTACACCGTCGCAGGCATCGACCTCAACCATGGAAACATCTCCGGCTGCCTCCCTGACGATCTAGGCCTCCTCACTGACCTCGCTCTCCTTCACATCAACTCCAACCTTTTCTCCGGCACCTTACCGGAATCCTTTTCCTCTCTCAAACTCCTCTTCGAGCTCGACGCCAGCAACAACCTCCTCTCCGGCCCTTTCCCCTCCGTCGTCCTCAAGCTCCCTTCCTTGAAGTTCCTCGACATAAGATTCAACTCCTTCCATGGCGACGTCCCGAAGGAAGCATTCGACCTTAAACTCGATGCTTTCTTTGTCAACGACAACAACTTCCAGTTCTCCTTGCCGGAGAACATCGGCAACTCGCCGGTCTCCGTCCTGGTCGTCGCCAACAACCAGCTGATCAACGGCTGCTTACCTCGCAGCCTCGCAAACATGTCCCAAACTCTCAACGAGATCATCATTCAAAACAGCAACTTGAGCTCATGCATCCCGCCGGAGCTCGGAAACCTGGTCAACCTCACCGTGTTCGACGTCGCCTTCAACAACCTCGTCGGGCCGTTGCCGGAGAGCTTTGGAAATTTGAAGAAGTTGGAGCAGTTGAATGTGGCTCATAACAAGCTCTCCGGTGACATACCGGAGAGCATTTTGCAGCTGCCGAGGCTCAAGAACTTCACTTTCTCTTATAATTATTTCTGCGGCGTGCGGAGAAGTGTTCGAAGATCCGGAGAAGGGATGATAGGGAGAACTGCATTCCTTACAGGCCTAAACAAAGGTCAGAGGAGGGAGTGCAGTGCTTTCTTAGCACAACCAGTGCATTGTGATGCTTTTTGGTTGCATGGCTCCTCCACCATCACCACCTCCAGTTCCATACTGAGATGACTATATATATATATATGCTTTAATTTGTTTTGCTTTATTTTAACTCTCTATCTATCTTCTTCATTTTATTCTAGTAAAAGAAGAATGAATATGATGGTTCAGTGTTTGATATTATTAGATTGACTGATGGTGGGAAAAATTAAAGAACCTGATCTCAATCTCAAGCATGTATTATGAATAAGGAGGTTATATATGGAAGCATCTTGTCCTACATTGCTTCATGTGATTCTTTTTCTGTCTCTTCATTACACTTGACCAACATTTTTGTGTTGATTTTTTATATGACTTTTTCAAGGTCACAATGCCAGTCTGTTTGGCACTAATTAATTTAGTAAAGTTGATTTTTTGATATTAAAGATAGTAGTTTAATATCAATTAATTAAATACATCTTTGTTTGAATGCATGTGTCTAATTTCGGTTTTTAAATTTCAATATGATTTCAAAGTCACTTAACCAAGTGCAAGTGTAAGGAGGTTAGTTCACCCATTTGTAGTTAATGTTTCATAGGGTAAAAATTTGTGTGGGGTACCGTATTATGCACTTGTATCACTTCGGTCACCGAATTTCAATTTGTTTTCTTTTTAGGATCTGCAGAACATCGATTTTGTTTCAATGGTGAAGTTGCAGGGGGATTCAGTGAAATTAATCCGGCGCGTGGCGCTGGAATGGCTACATAGGATGCCATGTCACCCAACCCTTTTTCATTTACCCCCTTCCCTTTTACATTTAACCACCTTCTTTTTTGACATCTACCCCCTTCCTTTTCTCTTCTTCTTCTTTCACCCGGACAGAGGGGTTTCTTCATCTTCGGCGCCGGAGAGGATCAACAGCCGGAGAGGATCAACGGCTGGTGATCGAATAATTTTTACAACTCATATTATAGTACACCAACTGAAACAAAAACACCAAAAAGGAAAAAAAATACAAAAATTTTCCTTTTGTGCAAAATCATCTGCCCAAATATCCAATCCATCCATACCCAATTAATCATCCATAATTCCCAACCACAAAATTCGTACGAATCAATAAAAAGAAAAAAAAAGGAAGGAAATGAATTTCGTTGCCTGAGAACCTCGCGAGCAGATGCTATTTCCCCACAGTTTAGTCCCTGATCAGCACCACTTGAAAATGTAGTCGATCCGCTGGTTCAGCTCCACGTATGAGCTCGTCATCTTCCCCTTATTCTCACCGCGGAGCATACCCTAAATCAAGCACTCCCTCCCTTCACCTCGCCTCCTCTCTCCCAAATACTCAAGTAAAAGGAGGTCGTCTCCAGCGGTTGATTGCCAGCCGTTGATCCTCTCCGGCGCCTAAGATGGAGAAACCCCTCTGTCCGGGTGAAAGAAGAAGAAGAGAAAGGGAAGGGGGTAAATGTTAAAAAAGAAGGGGGTTTAGATGTAAAAAGGAAGGGGTAAATGAAAAAGAGTTGGGTGACATGGCATCCTACGTGGCTATTCCGGCGGCCACGTCGGATTAATTTCACCGGAATCCCCCGAGTAACCTCCTGTTGAAACAAAATCGATGTTCGGTATCCGAAAAGAAACAAATTGAAATTCGGTGACCGAAGTGATACAAGTGCATAATACGGTACCTCACACAAATTTTTACCCATGTTTCATACCATCTTACTCTATCTATACTAAAGACCTCTGGATTTAACAGTATCACTCCTTTGTGTTAGATGAGTAGTCTCGGTGTTCCACGCAACACGTGAACCTTCTAATATTCTGTGTAGTTGTACACATTCTTGAAATTCTTCGTGGATATGCTTATTGTCTATTTTTTATTAAAAAAAATCTTATTCTATCTATCTATTAATAGAAATGGATTACAACCTTCATTTCAGTATCTGGATTTTTTTTAATAAAATGTATAAATCACAATTTATTTAAAATTAAGATAATTATTATAATATGGAGAGAATGATACAATGAGGGGAACATGAGACAATAAACGGTCCAAGCTAATCTACATATTTGTCCATAAAGTTACACACTTAATTACATATTATGTTAATTTTATTGTGGATATATAATTCTTTTATTGGTCACGATAATTGTCCATGTAGTGACTTATGTCATATGTGGGAATATCTTGAGGTTTTTATGTGAAATTTGTGTAACAAATGAAAACATATTATTATTTTAATTAATTTTAATTTGACTTTCTTTTAGTATAAATAAAGAACGGAAATAAGTTTTTAATTTCTGGTCTAAGAGCTGAATTTCTTAGAATAAGTATATTTCTAGAATGAATACAAATACTAATTAAATCTTAATAAGACCAATTCACTCTTATTTTGGTTGACTAAAATCCAAACATTCAACAATAGACTTTAGTAATATATGAAATGATAAAAATGTAACATTTTTTAAATTTTCTTACTTTTGGTGAAACTGATTTTCTATTAAGTTTCATTAAATTAAATATTTTAAATTGTGCGAAAAATAATTTGTTTTTCTACATCCGGTACAAATCACAAAGCACACGTGTCATATGTTCAAGATTAGCGAAGCTGCGCGCGTTGCATCATGAGGTGGTCGTGGCCGCTAAACCCTCGTCCCGCCTCTTCCGCCCTCCTCCTCCGCCCAAAACCCTACCAACTTCCCAAACCCTCTCGGTGCTCCCAAGCACCATCAATGGCGAAACCCCTCGAGGAACCCGATGTCGGTATCCTATGCTATGTTTCCTCCCTCCCCGGCTTCCGCGGCGTCCTCAAACAGAGGTAATGAGGTATCCTAAACCCCCGTCTAGTCCCTCGATCTCATTCTTCTTCACTGATGCTTTCTTTCTCTCGAATCAGGTATTCGGATTTCATCGTCAATGAAGTCGATCTCGACGGGAAGGTGGTCCATCTGACCTCCTTCGATCTCCCGGCGGATGTAATATTTTTCTCGCATGCATAAAAATCTCTGTTTTTTGATTTTTAATTCTATTATTAGCTTTCTTTTGCTCATTTTTTTTTCTTTTTGTGATTCTTTAGATTTCCGAGGAGAAGGACGAGGGAAAAAATCCACCGTGTAGTGATAAAGATTATTCCGGAGAGATCGAATCGTTTCGTTCTCTTTCTGGGGAGGCTGACACTGAATTGCTGAGGGTTTTTCTGGAGGAAATCACTGGTAGTGAGGCCAATGATGTGCCTCCAATCGTTCTCTCTCCGGATTCTGATAAGTCACACCGAGCGGTCAGTTTCCTTAGCTGGATTATTTGTCTCATCTTTTTTAGGATTGTTTGTGAATACTTTGAGTGATTTTAGGAAGTTCATAACTTCTTCAAGAGGAATTTCAAATTTTTGGTTACGGACACTGTTGTTGAGGAAGCGGATACCAAGTGTGTGAGGGTGAGGTTCTGTTCTGGGGATGGAGTTAAGAACAAGAGGGGTAAGAAAAGGAAACAAGGTGGTGGTTCAGGGTCTAAAATGAAAGACCTTTCGACAGCAGAGGCTCAGATAATTGGCCTGAGCATCTTGGAAAGTTTTGATGTGAGTATTTTTTATTTTACTTGAGTTTGATACCTGAAATTCATTAATATAGAGTTACTTTTTATCTTTTTGGCTCTGTCACCGTTTTAAGTATGGAAAATGAATGCAGAGAACTATCTAACATAGGCATTGCTTATGGATAAACTGTTAAGTGAAAAGTTCTTATTTCGGAAGTAAAGCTTAATGAAATTTGCTATTCCTGGTCATCATTAATATAGCTCCATGAGTTCTTGGAATTCTAATTCTTGCTATAGGTTAGTGTTTTATAGTAATTCGTAAAAGCATGTTTTTCGGAAGGAATTTGTCTACTGAGCTAACTAGGGGTGCAAAAGTTTTGGTGGACTGAGAAAGCACCACCATCCAAAAAGATAAACATTGAATAGGATTTGTCTTTGTATATGATCATGAAGAGATCACCTTAACGAGCATAATATTGATTTTTATCTGCTTGGGAAACTTGGAAGAATAAAAATGAGAATGAATTTTTATTCTGAGCAATCATTTACTCTTACATGTTTCGTGGATTTTGACTATCTGGGTGCTTAGGCATTTCTTGGTTTGATTTAAGTGAATTTTTTCATGGTTATTGATATATCTTACAAATCTATTACAACCATTTGACATTATTGTCGTTTTGATGTCATTCTTCTTTAGATTTCATCTTTACAAGGAGAATAAGGACACACAAGAGGCCTTAGGTGTTATTGGAAAAATGTTAGGCGTTCAGGTACTTTTTGGCTATATCCAATCGACTGCTAGCTTTAGACTAATTTTGTTTACCAGGTACCCTTGATTGTATTTTTTATATTTTTTTAAACTCAGGATGATACCTAATCTAGTTATCTTTGGTTTTCATTTTGTTTGGCAGCAACGCTCATTTGGTTTTGCTGGCACTAAAGATAAACGTTCTATATCAACTCAAAGGGTACCTTGCTTCTTTAGTTTACTTTCTCCTACTTGATCTTCAATTTCTTCATCATATTTTTCTGTCAGACAATTTACTCTTCTATTAGCTTCTTGCTGAATGCATTCAAGCCTTGTAGAATTCTAATCTATTGTTAAAAGATGTTTATCATTTTAACATTTCCTGTAGAACACCTGATCTAATGTAATGCAGTGATTTTGTTCAATAAGGCGACATCTTTGGATGGCTTAATGGGTAGACATTTCATTCTGTCATTGTTAATATTTCATGGCTTTCAATATGCCATTACTTAGCTGGCTGTCATACTCCAAAGAACTTGTTAAACAACATTTGCAAATGTATGTGAGCAAATTTGCCCTTATCCTATCTTTTATGATAGAAAATATACAGAAGAATCAAGCTTAAAAGATCATTGGAAGCTTGAGGAATGTCTTTGTGATTGCATTGACGGTTCATTTCTCATAAACATTTATACCTCTCCTTTCAGGTAACCATATTTAAACAACATGCAAAAAAGTTGGCTGCTTTGAACAGCAGATTGATCGGCATCAAAGTTGGAGACTTTGGGTAAGATCTAAAAATCTAAAAAAATGTATCTCTGTGGTAATGATGATATATTTATCTATTTAACACTGATTGTTTCTTAGCTATGTGAGAGAAGGCCTTGTTCTTGGTCAACTCTCGGGAAACCGGTTCACAATTACCTTGAGGTAACTTTTATGTGCATCACGCTTGAATCAATATTGACATATTCCTTTCCTTGGTTCTAACACACATCATATTCTCCCACGTATTTTACTAGAGGTGTTGTGGCAGAATCTCAGGATATTGTGAAAGCTGCAGCTGATGGCTTGAGAAGGAATGGATTTATTAATTATTATGGTTTACAGGTTGGTTGTAAAAATAAATTTCTATGAAAATTTCTACATTTTCGGTATTATCTTTCTATTGTCAATAACCTTCATCTAATTTGTTTGATTTGGTTTTCAACTGGATTAGCGTTTTGGAAGTGGTTCAGTGCCTACTCACATGATCGGGGCAGCATTGCTCAAAGGGGAATGGAACCATGCTGTGGACTTGATCCTTAATCCAAGAGAAGGAGATATCCTTTATATTTTTATTCTTTGAACTTGGTTTTGTTATTGTTTTTAGACTAATACTACACTTTCTGGGCTTAGATTAGTTTGCCCCCTGTTATTTTAACTCTTTAGATCAAACAACGTCCTTTCCTAAGGGATGCCCGTGAATGTTACAAGGAAAATGGTGATATTGATGTGGCCTTGAGGCAATTTCCTCGCCATCTGGTTGCTGAGAGAGCAGTTGTAAGCTAGCTCTTTCTCGCCCTCTCTCTCCCTGTGTGTGTGTATGTGTGTGTACACACGCACATTTAGGTGCACACACAACATACAAAAATGTGTTTCTATATATATCTGTTTATTACTTGTTTGACTATCCCCATCCTTTTTACATGCATAACACTGATTTTGTTCTACCAGCTCCAATGTCTGAAGAAATGCCCTGGAAACTATCTGCAGGCACTAAAGGGGATACCTAGAACTCTTAGAATGATGTATGTGATTGCATTAAGTTTTAGTTGTCCATGCTGTACTGTGTTGTCTGATTATAGCAACACTATCATAAATTTAACTTTAGAAAATACTTTACTGATACATCTTGCATCATTTTTATTTCTCAAGCCCTTTATTTGTGTTTATTATGGTTCACATTACACCACCATTGAAGATCTCATTTATGACTTAGTTTGATTTATTCATTGCTTTATATATTCATAATCTCCAAAATAGTTGTCTTTTTAGAAATCTTGGCTTATATTGAAGGATTATAAATTTTCACCTGCTACTTTCCACTCAATTTCTGCCTCTGTTTGCTTTCCTCAGTAGACTGGTGAATTTTAGTTTACTTTTGAAAACTGAATTCTTTTAGGTACAGTTATGCATTCTATAACATGAAATTTAACCACAAAAAGCAGGCTGTGTGGCTTTTATCTTTCCCAAACCTGACTTAGGCACACTACATGAATCCTTTGATGTTATGACTTATGTGACAAATGGCTCTAAACATGTGTTTTATTCTTTCTCTAGACCTTGTTGATTTAAATAGTTTTGCCCATAACCAACTTGTTTTTGATGACTATAAGTTGGTTGGTGGTTCGATGAATTTTACATAAGGCTTGAAGGTTATGTTTTGATCATAAAAATCTATTTTTGCTTTAGGGTGAGATAATATCCATCACATCACTTAAAAATCTAGAGGTCCAAGAACCTGTCTTTTTCTTTGATCAAGAATGTCAAATTTCTTCCAGGAGTGAATGTTTATTTTTCATATTTTATCTTGTGGCATGATTGTATCACATCTATTACTGGTTTTGTTTTACTACTGTAGAGAAAATTTATTAATTTATTTTTTTCTTGGGTTTAAATCTTTTAATTGATTAGATTTGAGAAATTAAATTATAATGATGGTATTAATGCCTTTTTTTTTAAATTTGTTTTCCTGAATACTGACTTGTGAGCTGAGTATTATAATGCTTAATGTTTCCATTGCATTGAACACGAATCACTGATTTCTTCACTTCTTTGTTATTTCTTTAGGTATGTTCATAGCTACCAAAGTTACTTGTGGAACCATGCAGCTAGCAAAAGAGTTCAGAAGCATGGTATGTGTTTGGTTTTCACTAAATTTCTTGACCTTCCATCACTGTCATTTGAGATGAATAATAATAAATCCGATTCATTTGGTGACCAACTGTGAAAATGTGTATTATTTAGAAAAAAAATGATTTTGCTTTTCTAAACAAATGCTTGTGACTCAAATGTAACTCAATAGGATTTGAGTGGAAGGTAAACCTCTAGATCCCTTAGAAGTAGGATCCATGTTTGGCTGCGGAACCATTCTTTTTTCTGATTCTGTCTTGGTTCTTATCAACTTTCTGTTCTAACTATCCTCTAAATAAATCCTACCCTTCCCTCCAAAAGCTCCTATTCTTGCCCCTTACTTCTAAAAGAAATACATGCATTTATTCTTTAGTTCATATTATATCTGTACAATCTATATGAAACAATTTTTGTCCATGAAACTGGGACTTTTGCAGGAATCACGTTTGTCCCCTGGCCAATGACTGGCAATTTCTAATAACTTTGTTCTGATAATTTTTGTATGATATTCAAATGTCACACCAGTTATTAGCATGCCATGTATATGCATATAGAGATTATGCACCCCAATTCTTGTTTGCTCATTCACGAGCTCAAAAACTTCTTGGTTGGGCTTAACCAAGCTAATCATTGTAATCTTATATGTAAGACTTTATTATGGATATGTTCAAATTATATGTAGTATATGAGTTTTCTTAGAATGCTAAGTGAATTTAGTTGGTGATTAGTTGTGTGTAATTAATCCAAAAATCATTTTATTCACTCCCTGGAATTAAATTAAAGCAGAGTTGATATTTGCAGAAAATTTAATATCCATGGTATGTACATGCTAGAATAACCTGATATGCCTTCACAAACTAACATGAATATCAGATTAAACAATATCTAACTATGCTTCATTCTCTGACATACATTGTTTGCTGATGTCATGGGTACAATTTATTTCAGGGATTGCACAGGTTGTATTGGGAGATTTGGTATATTGTAAAGATGGCACTTCCAAAAAACTAGCTGATATTGACAATTCTAACTCTGACGATTGCTTTGACTTTTATAATGATGATATTCAAACAGAGATGCCTGAGGCAGCCATACCAGATCAACTGGTTCATCTGGTCAAGGTGTGAAAATATATGCTCTTGGGATTTGTATGTTTATGGTTTTTCTTTAATCTACTAGCATTGGCATCAGTAAGTCTAGTTCCTTTTTAATTTCTTACCAGCAATTTATCCCTCTAGTTTTTCTACTGAAGATTCTGGTGCTTGTTTCTTGTCTCATTCTGATTTTCTCTGTATACTATGTTAAAAGATCATAATGTGGCTTTTACAGGTTGTGGATTCTGAAGATCTACTTGCAGGACGATTTGCCTTTGATGATGTTGTACTTCCTCTGCCCGGGTAAGAAGTATCTAAGAAAATTTAGACTGCATCAGAGGATACAGTCTTAATAGTTCTATTTGCAGTTCAAGGGTGCTCTATCCAGGAAATGATATTGCTGATGTGTACCATGAAATAGCAAAGAAGGCAAGTTATATTTTCATTGTTACATTTTTTCATGTTCCCATAATAATGGCTTCACCAATTTGATATTTTCTAATTGTCGTATGTCCAAACAAATCTCCACACCAGTTTGTTTATTACTATATTGCTCTGGTGATTTAAGCACATTGTAATCCACAATTTGTTCTGTCTCCGGTTTTGTACTTCACCTGAGAATGATTGGAGTACACGCCTTTCAGTCAAATCTTTCTAGTGATGCCCTTTATGATCTACTTTTTTTATCCGCAGGATGGTATTAGCTTGACTGAAAGTGCACATGGTGCCAAGTAAGTGTAGCCATTGTTACTTTGTGTTGTTATATGTAGTGAGTGATTCCATTACATTTATTCATGAGCTTTTGTTGCATTGAGAATTATGTTAAAAATTTATCTACCTCTCTTGTTCTATCACTTCTTAATATGGTGAGAACTGGTGTAATTTCATTCTTCACTTAGAATCAACTAGGTATTTGATCTGCTTTCTTTACTAAAAGGATCTTACATGGTTGTCTTTTTTGCCCAGTCCTGTAATGCAATCAATAACATGGCAATGTTCAACATGGATTTCAGGGAATTTTCAATTACTGATATGAAGGGAGACTATAGGCGGGTTTTCCAGAGGCCTGTTGATTTTGTTTGGTATGTGCATCTTCACTAATACAATGACTATGTTGGTTTTCAGATTTGGATTATACCTTTGATAAATAACTGGGGCATTGAAATATTTATTGTTGGTGGCTGCAGGGAACTACTAACTTATACAGATGATAATATTCCCTTGGCAGAGACTGATCTGGATGTTATATCCAAAGTCAGACCTGATGCTGTGACAGTGGATGAGACCATCAATGGGAATTCTGGCCACAAGTCAAAGGATGAAAATGAGGAAATGAGTATGGATGGGAGTAATACGGCTGAGGATGTGAACAAGTGTTCAACACAAATTGATTCACTCTGCAAATCTGATACCCTGTCAGCTAAGATGGCTCTTCAGCTGGAATTTACCTTACCTGCTTCATGCTATGCCACAATGGCAATAAGGGAGTTGCTAAAGACGTCAACTTCGGTATGTATTTTTTGTTTACACGGGCCTAGCGCTGTTCCTGGACGCCATACATATTTCTGACCTTATGTTCCCTGGACAAACATACCAATAATTCTCTGGGGAGTAAGTCACCAGCAATATGCATTTTTTCTGGAATTTCCTAGTATCCTTTACTTACTGGTCTTGCCTCCAGGTTCTGCTATTGGTTAGATCAATTTAATTTCACTGACAAGTTTGTTTGGCATAATGCAGGTTGCCTATCAGAAAACAATAAATAATTGATCTCGATTTCAACTGGTAACTTGCTTCAGACGTGAAGAAGTTCAAATTACTAGATGTATGAGAAAAAAATAAAAAAATTGATTATTGTTTGTTATTCTCATTGACATGTATAATGTTCCTGTAATAGAGCAATAAATCAACCTTTTTTTTTCCAAAGAGTTGTGTTATAATTAAAGTTTTGGATCAATCAATCATTTGTAGATGTGGATTGAACCAACCATAAGTTATTTTTGTATGTTAACATAGATTGACTGTAACTTGATTACAAGATGTCATGTATGAAGTTATGAACAATTACACTTCATTCTGCTGATTGTGAGTACAAACGTTTGCTAGAATTATTTTAATCATATATAGGTATCATGCTGGTTCTTCGCTGGATATGAAAAATACACCAGAAATATGATTTGCCAGGAAAATCATCTGGAAATTTTGTAAGGACACCTCCATGTGTAACTTAAGCATTGAATTCACTCTGAGTGTTGTATGACGAAAAGAAAACCGGTCAGTCTGAGCTCACAATTTGATCCCTAACATACAGAGACTGATTGATCATTCAAGCCATCTAGTACTCCAATTATCTCTTCTATTTGCAGGTGCATCCACTCACCAGCAACGAACTCATGAACTCGTCCACCGATCTCTATTGAACTGCAGCCTGGTGTTTTTCGTACCCCTCTATGCTTCATACTCTTTCTAACTCTCTTCGCATCGCCCTGTCTACCACAATCTTCGTATATATTTGACAGCAGGACATAGACTCCACTGTGCACTTCCAACTGCAAGAGATGATCTGCTGCAATTTCAGCCATTTCTACCTTTCCATGGTTCCAGCAGGCACTCAATAAAGCTCTCCACGCAACTGCTTTCTCCGACGAACTTGTTGAGCCAGGCATGCTCTCAATCAACTTCATAGCCTGCTCAAAAAGCCCTGATCGACCAAGGAAATCGACCACACAGCCGTAATGCTCAGCACTAGGCTCAATACCATAAACCGATCTCATACAATCAAACTTGTTGAGGCCTTCCTTCACCAAACCTGAGTGACCGCATGCACTCAGTATAGCAAGGAATGTTGCACCATCTGGCATACACCCTTCTCCATGTCGGAGAATAACACGAGTGCGCCCTTTCCATCTCCATGAATAGCCAATCCTAAAATCATCACATTCCAGCACACGGTGTCCTTTTGAGGCATGCCGTCGAACACTATCCTACCCATAGCCAAGTTGCCGCACTTGACATACATGTCAACCAGAGCGGTCCCTAATCGAACACTCATGGGCAAACCAATCCAGTGTATATAGTTGTGAGTCCATGTCCCAAGATCCAATCCTCCGACATGCGCACAAGCACAAAGAACACTGGCTAGAACTCCCTCATCAGGTTCACACCCAGCTACCTGCATTTGCAGGAACATCAGCAATCCCTCCTTGAAACCATTGCTCTGCACATAACCAGAAATCATGGCACCCCAAACTCCTCTATCCTTGACCGGTGCTCCATCAAACAGTGCGCGCGCTGCTTCAATCTCTCCAAGCTTGGAATACCCAGAGATCATCAAAGTCCAAGACGCTGCAACTCTGTGCGGCATTTCATCAAACACCTGCCGTGCAAGCCAAGTCTCACCACAGGCCATGTACATGAGGATGACCGTGCTCCCAACGAGAGCATCAAATCCAAAGCCAAGTTTCAACACATGAGCATGCAACTCCAACCCTGCTCTGCAATCCTGCATTCCAGCACAAGCCTTGAGAACATACGGAAGAGTATAGTGATCCGGATGAACGCCATCGTTCAGCATCTTCTGATAAACCTCCATGACTCTCCAGTGTTCACTTCTCAACAAGAGGGTTTTCAGCATGGTGTTGCGAATGCAGAGGGTGGGGTTCGCGGTGTGCTCGAAGACCGCCTGCGCGTAGCCGAGGCTTCCATTGTTCGGATCGGCGCACAAGGCCATGATCCTGCTCATTGCGTAGGGGTCATGACCGAGGCCTTCGGTGACGATGCGAGCGTGAGCTTTCTTCAAGTGTTGCATGCCCTTACATTTCTCCAGGAGCCGGAGGCTCCTCCTGCTCGACATGCTCACTCAGCTCGGACGCCATTGTTGCTCTTTGGGATGGTTGAATTGCAAATATACCCTTCAAAAGTTTGTAATTTTATTTTAACTTCCTTTCTAAGTTAGATAACTGTTAGATAAGGTATCCTAGGGCTGTAAACCGGCAGAGTTTGATTGAGTTGGGCCTAACTCAAGCTCGGCTCAAAATTGCTTAGTTTGAGCTCAAGCTTAGTTTGAGTTTAAAATTAGCTCAAGTAAGTTTGTTTAAGTTTGACTCAATTTTAATTTCAAAAGCTCGATTTTAACTTGATTGAGCTCGAAATTAAAAAATTACTATTAATATTATATATTAAATATTATTATATATTAATATATTAATATTAAATTTTGATAAAGCTTGACTCAAAATTTCGAACCGATTTCGAGCTATTCACGAACAGCTTGACTATTTGACATGCCTAATCCTACATGATATTTATGCATTTAGCTTCTTAGGTAAGACATTTTGTATTTGGCTTTCAGGTCCATGATCACATTAGTGAGGATTGTGGTGTAAAGATTGATAGGTCAGCTGAGGAAGGTATGACACAGGATGTTGCTAAGATTGTTGGGGCCTGAATTGTCCTTATACTCACTTCCATTTAATCATTTTTTTTTCATCAAAAGATATATAGGTGGCTAACCATTCTTTTTCTATAGCTTAATTCATTGAGTGATGCTACTAATTTTTCAGAAGTTACTGAATTAACTTAGTGAACTGTGAATCCTGGTACATAATTTTCTAATGAATCTGTATGCATTACATTTTCAATTAGATCCAGTCTGCTTGTTTACTTAAATTTGGTACCCCAAAATAATTGTCACTGCTCTTTTGATGACATTCTTCAGGATTTTGTCAGAACTGGTTTGTCTAACAAAAGAGATGCAATATTGGATCATAAAAGCAATTGGATGTTCAGAGGCTGCACAAATACACAGATTGCATTCTTTTACAGGGAATGAAAAGAAAACACAAAAGAATGCTTGGTGATACCAACTGTTTGCAAATTACCCCTTCAACTTCAAACTTACGTAAACACATTGTATCTAATTGAATGCAATTTGTCTAAACATTTGGAATTGGGCATGATTATCAAACAAAGTAGAAAAATAAAATAAAAAGGTAAGAAATGATGAAAACACAATCGTAATTATAGGCACACTATTATTGTTTATTTGTCATGGAATAAACACATGGAAGAGATCAGATAAACACACAAACATAAAGAGATACTCACTGCAGATGTACTTAGAAAGATACCTTTGGCACAAGTCCAACTAGTCGAAACAAAAATTTACAACCATCCAGATAATAAACCATTTCAGAACTGCGATGTTGAAAGGCTGGAAAATGGTATTTATCTGGACCCAGGCTGAATGCTCCATCCATGGCAATCTAATCACTGATGAGAGAATCCATTAGAGAGCAAACTAAATGACTAAACAACAAGAAAAAAAAACATAATGATGAAGACTTACCTTAAGTCAGCATAAGTATTGTATTATTTCATTGGATTTTCACTGTTCACATCACTGTTCAGAGGTGGGAATGAAGGAATTGCCTTCAATATCAATTTCCTGCCTCCTTTGCGGTTTGGAGTCAATCGGATACCAAAATGAGGCGGCGAGACTCTCTTCCGGTTAGGGGACACAGCCTTGACACCACTGATCAGTGAACTATTGCCTCTTAAAATTGTAGGAGTGTCATCCTCGAAAACAGAGTTGCTGAGCTTGTCAAATTTATCACATTGAGAAGGTGGAATGTCGCATTTTCTGAAAGTTGTAAAGGAATTCAACTGAGAAGAATCTCCAATTTGTCGGCCCAAAGTTCGAGGGGGCTTGCCAGTTGAAAAAATTGGTATGTTGACAGATGGTCTGAGGAGTAAAATTCATCAATACTGCAGTAATTGAAGTGAAAAAAATAAATCTATACAGCAATGCATAATTTGCTGAACCTGAGATCTTGAGCAGGTGTTAACTGTGAAATGTCATCTGGAACTTGGTGTTCATCATTCCGAATATTATCATTTTGTCGACCTCCATCTGGTTTATCAGTTCCTTGGCATGGATCCTTTTCTTCTTCATGTTCGAACTCTTCATCCCCCATCGAAGACATATCTAACCAGGATTACAAAGGAGTGCAGCAAGAAACATATGTCAAGAGTTTCAGAAAGAAATGCTAACACATGTTAAGTAGTTCTCAAGCAATGTGACCTAGATAGCATGCTGCATAGGAGCTATGGAGGAAAAATAAGGGCAATAACCAGAAGGGAAAACAAAAGCCATTTCCCCAAGCATTTTTTCTTACAGTGCCACCAAGTTTTATACACTATCCATTTCTGAAGATGTTGGAAGAATAGGTGCTCTCTTCAAAGGTTCACAAGTATCTTGTCATCTTGTCAAGTTGAAGATATGTTTCAAATAAGAATGGTAATACAAATATAAGCCTAATGGTAATCAGTAACTCCAGTTGGTTGACTGGTTCTCCGATTAAGGACTGTGTCAAACTAGCAAGGAAATAGATCTTAGGAGTCCATTACTGATAGAATTTAAAAATATAAAACAACAAAATTCTACTTGGATACCATTCAAGATTATCTATAAAGCATAAATATGAAGAGTTCATGCAACAGGAAAAAAAGAAAGAAAGAAAACACAATTTAGAAAAATTAAAAAAAAATTAATTGAGCAATAAACAAGAGTTATAAAAAGGAAGAAGACAAAAAATAGTAGATAGCTGAACCTTGAACAAACTATGATTCAAATGGAAGGAGGTGCTGGGATATTCACTTTAGGATCCTTGATATTTATTACAAATAACAGGAATAATGATAGAGCTTTCATTAAAAACATCAAAGCAAGAAATTACAATATAGACAGCTGAAATCAGCACTCACCATCTTTCCTTCCAAATGCATTCTTACACCCTTCACATCTGCAACTAACAGAGCAACCAACACCACCCTAGAAAAAGAAACAACCAGCCTTGATCAGAAAATATACAAGATGAAGACAACTTTTAGAAGAGCACAGAATCAAAACCTGATAGCATTCACAGTATTTCTTTAGGCAGCTTGACTTTTTACAATTGCATCCTTTTTTATGTCTCGCTGAAGCTGGAGTCTTGTTTGCATCTTCCTGTATGTGAATACGAGAAGTGATATCAATGACAAATTACTGCATAAGTATTCCAAAAAAATAAAAAATAAAAAAATTTAAATATGGCTTGAATTTTTACCCGAGTGTCACAAGAGGACTCAGAAGCTCTAATTACTTTTGGAGCAAATGCAATTGGGTTTCGAGATTCTATCTGCTTGCGTGTTGTCAAGACCTTTTCTTGATGAATGGGCTTGTTAAAACAACCTTGACAAGAGCATGGTTCAACACAGAATACTCCAGCAGCAAAGCACTCACAGTAACTGTTGGAAATGGCACCAAGAACAGAGCATTACTAGAATAAAAATTACACACACACCAAGTTGTCTGAAAACTCATGGTGGAAAAAATCAAATTCATATCGCACACAGAGAAAGGCTTAAATGTTAAAATATCCACATAGAAGGCAATGCTATTGATATCTTAATTATTTCAACATAATTATCACAGGCAACCACCTAGAACAAGTTTGGATCTTGATTACATATGCTATGCAGATATAGAGCTCACTGATCTTTATGGATAAGCATAAAAAATAAACTTGGAATATTTACATAAAAAAGTGTACTTTGTATTATTTGTTTGAATTCTATTCTAAAAATCAAAATTCACAAGAAAAATAGTAAAATTTTATTCAAAGATCATGTTTCCTAGCATTTTATATCATTGACTAACTTATACTATCACCATAGATTTGCTCTAAGGGTTTCTAGCAGTATAATAAATGCAATCAGGAGATTAAATATATAAGTTTTGTTAAGGAGGTAACTGGATATAGTGCAAGATATTTGTTGTAACGCTCTCTGGTAAATGGTGATATAAAGCACATGTAAGGAGAAATCCATGGAGCACTATAGTCTATCAGTTTCTTGAAGTGGTATATTGCTCAGAAACTCAAAATCAAATCTGACTGGCATGTCAGTTCCCAGAGCACAACAGGTTACATGCAAAATCAAACATACATATTGTTCAATCATATAGTTCACCGAGGTCTGAGCATCAAGACTTGATCAGCTAGATCAGTTGTAAGTTGATACAATAAAGAATATAATGTTAAAAGTTGAAACTTCAAAACCAAATAGAAACCAGGTGAGAGATCATAATTTTTTTTAACAACTCGGATGAAATAGTACATCAAAATTATTATAAGAATCAACTTTGACAAAGTGACTAGTGTGATGGTGTTTTATGGCTCTAATAAAGCAGATGCATGATATAAAACCACAATGCTCACTCAGATGATTAGCAAGAAAGTATAATTTGTGCTTACAAGGACTATATTAAATCAGTTTTTTCAAAAAATTACTCACAGCTTCAAGCATTGTGACTTCTTACAGTTGCAACGCTTGCAAGAATCACTTTCAGAACCAATTTCAGTTCTTCGCCTGTGGATAATCAGAAAATAAGTTTTGGACACTGTTCACATGAAAAAGGAATAAGAGATGGGCTGCAACAACAAGGATAAACCTGTCAGTATAAAGAGCAGACCTTTTCTTTCTGGGGCTATTTGGACGCAAGTCTTCGCCATTATTAAAGTCAGGTGCTTCTGAGACATCATTTTGCATAATCTTAAGGTCCTGAATTTCATTCCCACCAAGTTCCGGGTCCTTTTGGATGGACAAGGACTTATTCTGATGTTCCTGCCCATTTGATGAAGATACAGGACCAGTAGAATTTGGCATGCTAATTAAACTTCTGCCAGAAACAATTGTTCCTTGAGCAAGCAATTTATCCTTTGAGGTTGTTGCAAGAGTATTCAAATGTAAGCCAATACCAGGCAACATGCATGGTGAAAGATTTCCAACCATCAAAGGAACCGGCTGGCTATCACCTGATGAATATTCTTCATTGGATGGACAAGAGATCGAAGTATGGGGAGTTGAGTCACTGTGCAAGTTCATTTTAGGAACCCTAGGTACCTCAAAGTTTAGACAACGCCTTCGTGTGCCACGTTGCTGCTGAAATTCAGCCTGCACAAGAAGATAGGCAAACCAATTTCTAAACTAATTCACAGCACAAAAAAAGACATCCTCCAAGTAAAGATGGAAGTTATCGAGGATTAGTTAATAGAAGATAAGAATATGATTTAAATAAATTATCAAAACTCATATGTTCTATTTTTACATATCAGTTCATGGGACCTGTAAATTGGTATGCCTAAAGAACACCCAAAACTTGGCGGACAAGCAAAGAAGTCAACAAGCACTGAGAAGAGATCTAAATAATGCTCCATGTGAAGGTAAACAACAATTAACAGCATCTTAAAAAATAGGGCTCATTAATGAAATAGAAGAGACAATAGGCAGCATAGAAGATGAGATTTTCAACTAGAAAAGTAGAAAAGTATGAAATCAATGGCTTCCTTTCAGCAGGGATCACTAATAATGTCCTGAAAGAAGGAAGTCTATCATCAAACATTACATATATGATGTAATATACAAAAACCAAAATTTCCAGCCTAACATGTTCATCATTTCACAAAGATGACCCCAATAATCAACATATATTTTTGAAACTGTAATGTACTCTGCTATCAGATTTTCAAGATCAACAGCAGCATATGATTTTATTGGAAAGTAAAGTTTGGTTCATAACCTCTGCTCTAGATGCATTACACAGAATAATAATATTTCCAAGTTCTCCTGTTTATGATTGAAATGGGAATAGCATAAGCATCTATAAACACCACACACATCAATGCCGTAAATTAAAGAAGCATCTGCTAAAAAAATTATCAAGTCCGTGAAAATCCTACAGTTAGTATTTACCTTGCAGGTTATCGGAATGTCAGAAGCCAAGCCATAGCCCGGTTTATAATTTGTGTCACTTGTCACAGCTTGATTCTGACAATTCTCTAAGAGAATTTGAGGTGTCTGATCCATTTCAAGTTGCTCTTTAATATGTTCTACATGGTGTACACTATTCACTTCTTCAGGATAAGGGAGAAAAGAAACATTAGGTTGCAGTTCTTTCACATCGTCAACAACATCATTTTGGAGGCTTGATGGAAAAGAATTAAAGAGCTTCACATCATTATCTTGTGAATTTTCATTTGGGCAATTGAACACATCTGATTCAGTGGGAGGATAAAAAATCATAAGATCATTTCCATCATCACACATTAAGTTCTCCCAAGCACACTCTGCTAATTCTTCCTCATTTGGCTTAAACTGATGTCTATCCTCAAGCTCAAGTTGTGTGAGAAATAAACCTTTTCTTTTGTCCAGACCATCTTGAACATAGTGTACCAGTTCAGCTGGTGTCTGACCCATGTCCAACTTGAGATCGAACTTGGTAACATAGAAGGGTGTAATATTGTGGTTGGGACTGCCACAGTCATAAGGCTCAGCTTTTGGTAAATCACCAGGTACATCTGGACAATCATCTGGAGGATCAACATTTGCCTCATTGAGAGAGCATGTCACAGTGGAACCAGATGGTCCGGTAGTTTTAGCTTCCTCAGCAGATAAACTATGATCATTGTCATTATCAGAAGAAGTCCCAAGTTTCGGTCGTTCAAAGAAGGAGTGCCTAAGAAGGGAGAGAGATGTTACAGTGAAATTTTTGTGGCTGAGAAGATGAACAACATTTTACTACCTACCTTATCAAAGACTTCGACTCCTTTTGTGGATTGGCATGTGGTGAAGTAAAGACTGAAGTGATAGATGCAAAACTCAATGAATGAAATGTTTGCGCAGCATTTACTGATTTAACTGGCTGGATAGGAGACAAATTATTGATGAAGTTGAATACCGGCGAATCCTGCATTCAGAAGCAGATAATAAGACAAGAAGCTCTTGAACACTTTGCATATAATAAACCATCCAACTTAATAGAATAAAGATGGTGCCTGTTACATATAGAATATAGTTGAATAGTACATGGCTGAAAAGAGAAGGCCATATAAAAGTTGTGAAAGAAATGTGCTATCGTCTGCAGTCCAACTGACAAAGGGGAAACATCCTGCCAGTGCAGGCTACATACAGTAAACTATAATCTACCCTAGTATACAAAGAAACCATTTCCTCAACTTGAACAAATTGGAACTATAAGGCAGAGCTAATCAAGGGGCAACCCTGATTGCACACCAAGCCTTGTACAAATGCAGATGATACAATTACAATTACACACAATTGCATGGGCAAAAGAGATAAAAAAAAAAAAAACTAAAGGCAGGATGTTTGAAACCAGAAAAATCAGTAAAATCAGAGGAACTCCAAATTTCCTACATAATAATAAAAAAATAAACCAGAACCTTAAGTGCTGGATTTTAGATCCAGTCACAGGAGAAGGCATCAAATTTCTCAAAATAGAGAATTCTCAACAAACTTCAGTTAAAATTCCATCTGAATATGCAAAAACAATATATAGTCTAGTTATGCCCCTCAAACCAAAATAGATGGTAAGGAATTGTTAAGACAGGCTTAGCGTTCACAATAGTGATGCTATAAAAATCATACATCACATGCACAACAAGTTCAAGCTTATCAATGGCCCAAAAATACTGATACTCTAAAAGTTCCATTTGCTAAATCCACCGCTCCAAACTAGAAAATAGAGCTACAAACTGACAAACACTAAACGCAGAACTTACCAAACAGAAGCCTAGGAACTCCAACTGCCCATAAAATTCAAATCAAGACAAATAAAGAGCCAAAAACCTTAAACTTTTGACACCCAAAACACACAAACAAACTTTTTTTTTTTTAAAAAAAAAAAAAAAAACCCCAGAAACACATAGTTTCAATTGAAAAATTTACAATTCTAAGCAAAACCATCAAACCCTACTGCACCTAAACAAAACCATAAAAAAAATCCCTTCTTTTCAAGTAAACAACACCTTCCACTTCCAAAGGTCAAAACTCAGACAATAAAAAAAAAAAAAAAAAAAAAAATCCAGAAACGCTTCCACTCCCCATCAACACAACCAAAATCTCCCTCAACTCTTCGAAAACAATACCAAACCATCCGATCCAGCCAAACCAAACCAAAACCCTACAGACCACCAAGAGCAACCGCAAAAAACCCTGAAAAACCACTAATAAGAAGAAAGTCAGCATCACCTCAAACCTAGAAATCTGCGTCACGACCTTACTCCTGTCCGGCGTATCCATCTTCAGAGCTCCAAAACCTTTCCCACATCCTCTTCTTCCCCCCTCTCTCTCCCTTCTTTCCGGTCCTTTTCTTCTCACTGTGCTTGTTTTTCAAGAAGAACGAGCGGCGGGAAAACAGAGATTTTTTTCCTTTCCCTTTCTCGTACTGTTCGCCCAACCTAACACTTATTTTTTACCAAAGATTTTTTTTTTACTCGTGACCCCCTCAAAAATAGAGAAATTATTTATCACCCCTTTTTCAATAATACCCCCATAACCTTGTTTTAGTTATATTTTAACTTATTACCCCGGTCTAAATTCTTATATTTTAATCTGGATTAAATACAAAATTTCATATTATAATATATATATATATATATATATATATATATATATATATATATATATATATATATAATGATCATTTTAATCTTTTTATATTAAAAATTAATCCCATATTTTTATTTGTTTATAAATTAAATATAATTTTATTTATAATATTTTTTTATTTGACATAGGCCATAAAGACTCCTCTGGTGCCTCGTACGGGTCTTAAGATGTGAGTATAGATTTTGAAAAGTAAACTCACTAAAATCATAATTTTCTAATAATAGTTTTAAAATAATTTTAATTGCTTGTTAATAATAGATAAATGAAAAAATTATCTAATAGTCCCTAGCACTATTTGTGCATTATTTGCCTTTATACCCTATCTACCCAAAACCCTATTTACACTAAATCCCTACACAGTACACACCCCCATCTAAGGACCCCTAGGTAATTAAATAACTATTTAAGGGATGAATAGTTAAATATTTATAGATAAATATCAACCATAAAAAAATATTTTTTAAATCTTTTATTTGGTTTTTTAGATATTTTTTAAAAAATATTTAGGACTTTTATTGGGAATAAATCACGGGGTGATAAGTTGGATAAAAATAAAATAACAGATTATAGGTGTATTAATAAAAAATGAGAGGGGCTTATTATTTTTCAGGGTGTATCAAGTAAAAACCTCATTATTTAATTACTCAAAGGGCAAAAAAAAGAAAAAGAAAACAACAAAACAAAAGAAAACGAGACAAGTAGAGCGCTCCGTTTTCATTTTGATTGTTTCTATTTCTTGTCGGCCGTTGCCGTCACCGCCCTTCGAGGGAGCAGGCCAGTACTTTTACCGGGTCTTACGTGGAATTTCTTTATTTTTTTGGTAAGAAAATGATAGATAGTGATTGATTAGCTGGGTTGACAAAAATAATTTTCTAGGGTTTTCAGTTTTTGTAATTTTTGTTTTAAAAATATTATATTTCTATTTTATTATTATTCAGTCCGTGGTGCAGTCCGAAACGGTTTCCGTGGTCCTGGGAAATGACCTGGTTCGGCCTTTTAAACGTTTCTGAGCCTCTGACTACGTTTTCAAGGCCGAGCTGTCAACATTCTTTAATTAATTTAATCTAAAAAAAATTAAAAAAAATTAATGCATCTAAATCCTGACATTTATGTATAATTAATTAAGATTAGGAAGAAGCCTTCGTTTGGAATATAATCTAATATGAAAAACATGCGGCTTGCTCATATATGGAAATAACAGAAATGGTGAGTACTGGTTTCACAAAAGATTTTGCAAATAACACCCTCTCTATTGTTAATTTTATCATGAAAAAACTTTCAGTGTTTTGATTGGTGTAGTCTTTACAAATTTCCTTGAATATTTTTATTAGAAAACTCTATTCATGTATAACAAATTATTATATTGTATAAACTATAAAGAAATTACCTTCCCCTTTTTATCTACTAAGTCATCCTTCTTTTCTATATATATATATATATATATATGGGTAAATTTGGATGACACATTGCTTCGTTTAGGACATACATGTGGTCGTATCCCGAGTGCCCATCCAGCCAACACAAGTTCCGAGTGTGGACATCCCTTTGGAAAAAAAAGTGGTTGTTAAAGTCAATGCTAGAAAAAGTCGATATAATATGGAAGATAAGTTGTTAGAAAATAAACACAACAAACAATATCTCTAACACAAAGGGGATGGGCACCGAATGAAGAGAGATAAGAGGAGAGAAAATAAAGGGATCATGTATACAACTTCTTTGGGATTGAAGCTCCTCCACCATGTCTAAGTTCTTGCTCTCTTGCTAATTAACTTGAGCATGAGAACTACACTAGGGCGAACCAGAAGAGCTAGCCATTGCTTTCTTTGGCTTGATGTTAAACAATTTTTAACTGTTGATCAAAGATTGGATTTGATCTTCAGAAGAAATTGGTTTTTACACCAAATAATAGTCTTCTACGATAAAGTAGTTTTTTTACAGTAATCTTTTGTTTTTTTTTAAAATCTCCAAGCATTAACCACTCCCCAGAGTCTTAAAAATTAACTTACGAAGCCATGAGAAATAAATAAATAAATAAATAATATAAGAAAATTAATTACCCCTCCGCGATTCACATGATACACTTGAAGGCCGCCAACCAATTATGATGACAGTCACGTGATTGTTGCGTAACAAACCGCGATCACAGTAGTGTGTCTGTGTAGACATGGTCAAGCGTGTCCAGGTTACCACTGTGCAGGTAGTGTAGTGTGGTGTGGTCTCAATTGTGGCATTTAATTTAGTAACCTAACCATGGCTAAACTAAGGTCGTCGTTGGGTCGTCTTTTATATTCTTACCATGAAACTCGTCAATTTGGAGCAAGGGCTGGCAAACAGCAAAGTAGAATTTACAAAAAGTCTTGGCCCCCCGCTCCATCTCTATGATTATGTCTTCATCTTTCAAAGCTCGGGAAGAAGATGTATAAATTATGGCCCTCATCCCATGCGCTCTGAGACACGCATAAAGTGTGTGCGTCTGCGTGTGTGAGAGAGGGAGATATCTGACTTTCATTAGAATATCTATAATATATAGATTGAAGGATTATTCATTAATTAATCTACAAGGTTGGATCTGATAACTACTAGCTAGTGTGATTAATAAACAATTAATACTTGGTTTGCAGTTGCACTGAGATATGTTATTTATTCTGCTAATGATGCTACCACGCATTTGGGGAATGTTGGAGTCATATGCCACATATCTATCTATGAGTCTAATTTTAATTTTTAAAAAATTCATAAAAACAAGTTAGGTTGGTATTTTGAAATTTTCTAAATATTTTATGTTGGTGTTGAAAACCGGTCTTCCTTTGGGATCAGATCCGATTCAGATCAACGGTTGAGATCTGTATTTATTTTGGTGCAGACGTTTATAGCTGGTGGTGGAGAATGATTTTGCTCTTCTGGAGGGCAGGAGAAAAACTGCACATGAGAGGAAAAATAATTGGAGTGGGCCTTTTGCCCGGATTTAACTTCGACGGTCAAGTTAGTGGAGTGTTTTTGGAAAGAAGAAGCGAGAGTTGTTATGCGATTTTTTTTCTTACCTTTGGGTCTTTCACCTCCTTTCTTTATATAGGGTTTTAAGGCGGTGGGTAATATCTTGCCCACTGGTAGGGCAAGTGGGGGGAGGGGAATTGTCATAGCAAGTGGGTTGATTGTTTTTCAACTGACGTCCCATCCGGTGTCGGGGGAGTTTTGACGCGTTTAGTCTTTAAGCGATTTTTTGCTTTCGTAAGAAAGATCTATCATGTATTTTATTCCTTTGTCATTAATGTTTCTGCCTGCTACTGTCTTTCTATCCAGGGGGAAGGGTTTTAGTTGGGTTTTGGGTCGGTTATGTGGAGGGTTGAAATGATGATGGGTCTCTGGCCCAGATTTCGTCGGGTGGATGCCAGGGATTTTGCCAAGTGGCAGATTTAGATTTCAAGCCTCTTATATGGGATTTATGACACGTGTCGTGCCAGATATGACTATATCATTTTATATATTTTTTAATTTTAAAAATCTATCTAATAAATATGAGTATTTTTAATTTTAAAAAGTATCTATTTATATATTTATTGGAGTGTATAGGACATAATTTTAATTTTTTAAAAAAATAAAAAAATATTAGATTGAGATTTGAAATTTTATCAAAATTTTGGATATTTTAATTTTAAAAAGTCTATCTACATCGAGAGTATTTTTAATTTTAAAAAATATCTATCTATCAATCATCTATATATATTTATGTGAGTCTATTGGTTACATATAATTATATATATATTTTTAAATTAAAAAAAACTAGATTGACATTTTGAAATTTTCTCATGGAATGTTTTAATTTTAAAAAGTATATCTATATTACTAAGTGGGGTATGGGGGTGAGGAGGGGTGACAAATCCCTCCAAACTCTTCATTTTCCACTACACCAAATCGGGGTTTTTTGGAGGGGTGGAAAAGTTTTTATTTTTTAAACTCAAAAAATCACTTGAAAATACCATCTTGCTCCAGCTTATTTTCAAAATTTCATCTAAGTTCTAGCTTTTATACTAGTTTTAATATAATTGATAATAATTAGTTTAATTTTAACTTTTATACTAATATAATTAATAATAATAAAATTTGTATTGTTTGAATAATTAATATTAATTATACTTAAATTAATATAATTAATATCTTTAATATAATTAATATTAATTAGTTTAATACTAACTTTTATACTAATATAATTAATAGTAATAAAATTTGTATTGGTTTAATAATTAGTATTAATTATACTTAAATTAATATAATTAATATGTTTAATATAATTGACATTAATTAGTTTCATATTAAAGGGCAAATTAGTCAAATGCACATTACACTCCTTCTCACTCTTACTCATGACTGAACAAAAAAATAGATTCCTCCTTCTCACTCCTCCATTGAACCAAACATAAAAGTTTTCAAAACCCTGCAAATCCCTCCCCTCCAAACTCCTCCTCACCCTTCCCCTCTAAACTCCCCCTTTGAACCAAACAAGGGGTTAGAGATCGGGAGGTAGGAATACCAAGGGTTTAATTTTAGTTAATTTGGGAACTTTTTTTTACCTATAATGTGTTTCGAGATATGAGAATTTTGGGTTATATATGTTCCTCTTTTCATTGATTTATGTTGTGCTTTTGTAGTTTAATAAATAAATTTAAGATTTTATTAATTCTAGCTCAAATGTATTTTAGTTTATCTACTACAACTTTTCATTCCTCACTACAACTCCTTTATTCTCTACTTTCTCATCAAGTTATTAATTGTTTTATTTGTAATTAAACGTGAGTTTAAAAGCATACATAAAAGAAGAAGGAAGAAGCGATTTCATTTATTCAATTTTTGTTTATCATCATTCCGGTCAACATTTAAGGTTGTAGGGAGACATGAGACTTCAACATGAGGGTGTGTGTGAATTTATAAAATAGATCATGGAAAGAAAATTATGATTTAGAGATTTAAACACATAATGATCCGATTAAATCAGGAAGTTTATGACAAATCATAAAGCAAAGAAACAAAGAAGTCAAGGTTTAGACTGCAAAATTGAGATCTAACCTCTGATCACTGTCTTCCAAATGGACTCTGACATCCTTCACATTTGCAGAGACCTGAACATTTAAAAGCTTCCTGTGAAAAGAATCAGGGGTGAAAATCAGAGACATAAAAGAAAGAGATAACTTTAAAAGAAAAAAGATGCAAAACCTTGAGGCATTCCAAGGTTTTGCTTAAGTTGCTTGAACTTTTGCAATTGAAAGCCTATATATAATAAGTAAATCTAAACTTTAGCCACTATAGAAAAGGGTAGAAGCAATTGGGATAAAACCTATTGGGCCCAAGGGAAGACCATCACATGTTCTTAGGATGCAAACCTCGGCTGCTCAAAGGTGCGGGTGGCTGCAGAACATCATCTTGTGTAGTCTTAATACCTGAATTATGTAGTGGCAATATAAAATTCACAAAGGAACAACCACTTTGTGACTATCAGAATTGCCAAACAGCTGAAGAGTTCAATCCATTGAAGGATGAAGAGAAATAATCATTCAATCTTATCAACCACAACTCTTGATGTGTAAACACGTATCAAGTTCCTTGACATCATTAACTTAACCGCATTTAATTTCGTGAATTTGAAAACTATATCCTAAGCAAATAAAATTGCAAGCATAAGAAATAAGACTAAATATTTTGAACAATACATAATTCTATAAACAACTATGTGAAAATTTGTCTCCTATAATTACAAACAATATATCCGGTGATCATAGTGTTGTGAATGTGGCTTCAAATTTTATGAGCATGGACGTGCTCAAGGGCATGCTTAACCTGTGCTCATGATTGCGGTTATTCAGGTTTTGTTCTTAGAACATCCCGAGAGAAGCACGGTCGAAACAAGGGGAAGCACACTGGATTACTCAAGCATGGTCGCGCTCCTAGCCCATGCAACTTTTTGTTTGTCTATGGGATCTATTCTTAAAAATCCCAAGAGAAGCACGATCTGAACACGGGGTTGAGCACGCCCGTGTTCTGTGCATATGGACCGTGTTTTTAGGAACACAAGGAGGAGCACGTCCGTGCTCTTCCCGGCACTGACTCATGCTGGTGATTTAAAAGGAGAACTTTACCCATTTCTTATGAATCTTTGGCTCAATTTTTTAGACAAGCGAGAAGAGAGACCTAGGGTCTGAAAGCGCTTGAAGAAAAGGGTTCGAGGGCTTGAGATTGGCTTGAGATCGACTTGGCAACATCAAGGAGAAATGCGTAAGATTGGATTGTTCATGCTTGTAAGTTTTTGGTGTTTTCTCTTCTTGTATTGAAGTCATGGTTAGACCTAATTAGCTAGTGAAGCTTGTAATCTCCATCTTTGAAGACTATAGTGGAATTTTTACGGTGGCCTCACTTGCCCATGGTTTGTGGGCCTTGAAAGCTCGAACCACATAAATCCTTTGTATTCTTGTTATATGCTTGATGTTTTTGTTCTTTTATTGTGTGGTATATCTATGCCTATGTATGGGCTTCACATATACATTTGTATATATAAATGGGGAATTCTCTTGTTGATAATGTTAGAGATCATTTCACCCATTTTCCTCTCTCTGCCTCTCGTTCTTACATGGTATCAGGCAGGGTTAAGTTTGATGAGGATATATGCAAAACCTTAACGTAACAACAATGTTTATTTTTGCATTTTAATTCTTGACAATTGCAGAGTTTTGCATTCACTAGTGAAAGACGGAACCAGGAGTCACTGATAGGGGGGGCTGAGTGTAAAATATAATTTTTTTTATCCAACATAATAATGGTTTCCAATATAATATAGAGCTACAATATAATTTTTTATTAAAATAATCATAATATAAATATATATATATATATATATATATATATATATATATATATATATATATATATATATATATATAATATTTATCTATGCCTAAAACTACCGTTGATGCGGGTGTTAGATGTGTGACACATCATGTTTTAAAAAAAAGTATAAATAAGTCATGTATTGTGTAAAAGTGTCCTTAATTAGATGAGAGTGATGCACTCATGTATTCTCTCTTTTCAAGTTATTATAAAAAATTAATTAATTAAAGTGGTTGACAATTAAATGTGATTGTGGGAATTATGACTGGAAGGGATATGTTTTTTGTGATGTTCTTTGGCTGAATTAGTTTTTTTTTAAAAAAAAAATCATGCAATATCTTTAAAGTGGTTGACTTGATCTTTTCTTGATAAATTTATCAATAATTAAAATTATTAATAATTAGATCTACAAATATTTTTATACTGATAGAGATGGGAATAAAGGGAACAAGCATCACCTTGACAATCGGCCGCGACTAACGTGAATCACGATGAAACTACAAGACCGGCTTGTGGTTCAACTCAAGTGCCGAGGGTCCTCAATGCTCGAGGTCCTCGTGACCCGGCAGGGTCCTCACCCTCTCGGCCTCCACTCTTTTCATCTAATCAACATTTTCCTCGAACACGCCACCAAGAGGCCCTGAAGATCTTCTAGAACTCTAGGCAGTTAAGCAGTTGAGAGACAGTTAGGCGGTTAAGGAAATAACCGTCTCCAGGCTGGCATCTAGAAACATCTAAGAATCGCGAGGCTGGATCCAGGCCACTTGGCCTCCACTTGGCGCCCACGTGCCCAATTAAAGGATGACATGCCGAGCAAGCATCACCCCTACCTCACACCCTATAAATGCCCAGCTCCTCTAATTCGAAGGGATCTCTCCTCCACTCAACCGAAGCCCTGCCGAATTGGCCTCCTGGGTTCTTCCCTTCTTCCTTATGTCCTCAAGCTCTTTCATGGAGCTTCATCTTGTAAATTTTGGAGATGGATAGTGGATTTTCGCTCCCGATAATGGAGCTTGTGGTTTTTTCTCCATTCATGGGGTTTCCACGTTAATTTTGTGTGTTCTTCATTTGATTTTGGGTTTTTCTTTGATTTCATGGTGATCCTCCCCTTTCCCTCCTCGATATAAATTCAAATGTTGGGTGAAATTCGGGTTTCTTCCTAATTTTAAGCCTCAACATATAGTAAAATACATTATTATTTATGGATTTTCAAATTCTAATTCTACAAATACAAGGAGAAAAAAATATAAAATCCTAAATTAGATAGATTTCCAATCGTGCATATTTTTTTAATCAATTACTTACGTGGATCGAAGTTTCAAATATTGTGCAAATTCCCTAAACCTTATAAAAATAAAAAGATAAAAAATAGATCTCACCGACCGGGTGATGTGTTCCCTCATGCTCCCAAACTACGTGATGACAGCTACATGATCGGCAAGAACGCCAAGGGGAGACTTACGTGGCAAGATGCTTTGCCGCGCTACCAAGCGTGGGGAGACTTCCGGGCAACCGGCAAGACGCGCGCGGCATCTCCCCTTCAGCTCAAGCGGTGGCAGAGCGGGAGGGGGGGCAGGGGAAGGGGGGCTTTCACCTTGGGCTGTCGGGATACCTCGAGGACTCGCCGGTGCCGTGGGGGGCTGAAGCCCCTGATAGCCCCCGTCTAGATCCGTCCCTGGTTACAACAGATGATTTCTAATGGTGAAAATTAAGATTACATCAGGATTGGATAAAAAAAAATGTATCGATATACATGGTCGCCACATTGGATTGTTACACTGGTGCCCTAAGAATTCTTCAATGCTGTTGTCTCTTTTTCAGTAATGATTTCCTTATTTTTATTTTGTTTGTTCCGACATCCTAGATTGACACTGACAGTGGTCAACCAGTGTATAGTTTATTTCAGCAACAAGACAAGGGTGAAATATGTATTTGTAGGGATTCAATCATGTATCAATAACTAATCTTAATTAGCAAATTAATAAAAATTAATAATATATTTTATAATTTTGACATCCTATAATTTGCGTCCATTTCATTAAGATTTTAATGAAATGTTCATGCTAATTTCACCCATTTTCCTCTCTCCGTGTCTCATTCTCATATGGTATGAGAGCCAAGTTGAGTTTAAAAGAGGATAGATACAAAACCTTGACTTAACAACCGTGTTTATTTTTGAATTTTAATTCTTGACAACTACAGAGTTTTGCATTCACGTCGTGATAATAGTTATAGCAGTTGATTTCTAATAGTGAAAATCAAGATTATATTAGTATTGGATAAAAAATAATTTATCGATACACATGGTCAGCTTACATTGGATTGTTACATTGGTGCCCTAAGAATCTTGATTTTATTTGTCTCTTTTAGAGCAATGATATCCCCTGATTTTTATTTTGTTTGTTCTGATATCCTATGCACTGACAGTGGACTGTACAGATAAGGGAATAACCTGCTTGAAATGACAAAGAGTAAGGTGCAACACCAAAATTTAAAAGGATAGTATACAATGGTAGTTTAAAATATGTATTTGTAGGGATTCAATCAAATATCAATAACTAATCTTAATTAGAAAATTAATAAAAATTAATAATATATTTTATAATTTTGACATTGTATAATTTGCATCCATTTCATTAAGATTTTAATGAAATATTAAGACTAATTTCACCCAATTTCCTCTCTCTCTCTCTCATTCTCACATGTTATCAAGGTCGAGGTTGAGTTTAAAAGAGGATAGATGCAAAACCTTGACTTAGCAACAATGTTTAGTTTTGCATTTTAATTCTTCAGTAACTACAAAAGTTTTGCATTAAGTGGTGAAACAATAGTTATAGCGGATGATTCTAATAGTGAAAATCAAGATTACATTAGTATTGGATAAAAAAATAATGTATCGATACACATGGTCGCCATATTGGATTGTTAAGACCGGTGCCCTAAGAATGTCTCTTTTAGAGCAATCATATCCTTGTTTTTATTTTTTTATTCCGACATCCTAAACACTCACAGTGGTTTGTACAGTCTATTTTAGCTGCAAGACAAGGGCAGAACCTGCTTGAAATGACAATGAGTAAGGTGCAACACCAAAATTTAAAAGGATAGTACACAAGGGTAGTTTGAAATATGTATTTGTAGGGATTCAATCAAATATAAATAACTAATCTTAATTAGCAAATTAATAAAATTAATAATATATTTTATAATTTTGACATCCTATAATTTGCATCCATTTCATTAATATTTTAATGGAATATAAAGGCTAATTTCACCCATTTTCCTCTCTCTCTCTCATTCTCATGGTATCAAAGCAGCCGAGGTTTAAAAGAGGATAGATATGCAAAACCTTGACTTAACAATAGTGTTTATCTTTGCATTTTAATCTTGAAAATCGCAGAAGTTTTACATTCACTAGTGAAACAAGAGTTATAGAAGATGATTTCTAATAGTGAAAATCAAGATTACATTAGTATTGGATAAAATAATGTATCGATACACAAGATCGCCATATTAGATTGTTACACTAGTGCCCCTAAGAATTCTTTCAATGTTGTCTCTTTAGAGCAATGATATCCTTGTTTCTATTTTGTTTGTTCCGACATCCTAAAACACTCACAGTTGGTTTGTACCTGTAGTCTATTTCAACAACAAGACAAGGGCAAAACCTGCTTCAAATGACAATAAGTAAGATGCAATACCAAAATTTAAAAGAGAATATTACACAAGGGTAGTCTCAAATATGTATTTGTAGAGTGAGCAAGTCATTTTATTAGAAAAGGTAACTTCAGATGCAAAGTAGACAACTGAACCTTGCAAATAAAATGGAAATGGTGTCACCGTTATTGAAGGGCCTTAAGCAATACACTCGTTTGTAGCATATGAAAAGACCATTAATGTGCTAGCATTCTCAATAAGCACCCAAAACCTGCAGTACACCTTGGACATAGATCTCTATGGTTATTGGTTTTAGATATATGAAGATCTCTCTCAAGAACACTTTTAATCTTCATATGGGTAGTGTTTAGGATTGGAATAAAATTGGATATCCACTTTTTTCCGCCAAAACCAAACAAACATTTTGGAATAATTAAGTTAAAATTTAATGATTCTGTTGACCATAATTAAAATATATATATATTTTTTATTTTTTATTTATTCATCCATGAAATTACTACAATACACATCATTTAATACAACGAATCTGCACACAAACCACATGTCAACACTTACAATCAATCCTATTCAATTATATATCAACAAAACTAATCTTAAGTAGCAAATTAATACAAATTAATAACATATTATATAATTTTGACATCATATGATTGCATCCATTTAATTAAAATTTTAATGAAATGTTAAGGCTGATTTCACCCATTTTCCTCTCTTTGTCTCTCATTCTCACATGATATCAGTGTCAGGTTGAGTTTAAAAGAGGATAGATGCAAGACCTTGACGTAACAACAATGTTTATTTTTGCATTTTAATTCTTGGCAATTGTAGAGTTTTGCATTCACTGGTGAAACAATAGTTACAACAGATGATTTCAATGTTGAAAATAAAGATTCCATCCGTATTGAATAAAAAAAATGTATTGATACACATAGTCACCATATTGAAATGTTACACCTGTGCCATGAGAATTATTCAATGTTGTTGTCGCTTGGAGCAATGATTTTCTTTGTTTATTTTTTGTTTGTTTTGACATCATAGACACTGATAGTGAATTACGTATAGTCTATTTCAGTAGCAAGGTAGAACCTACTTGAAATGACAATGAGTAAGGTGCAGCACCAAAATTTAAAAGGATAGCACCCAATGGTATAATCTGAAATATGTATTTGTAGGGCTTCAATAAGATATCAACAATAAGTAATCTTAATTAGCAAATTAATTAATAAAATTTAATAATATGTTTTATAATTTTGATATCCTATGATTTGCATCCATTTTAAGATTTTAATGAAATGTTAAGTCTCATTTCACCCATTTTCCCCTCTCTCTCTCTATCATTCTAACATGGTATCATAGCTAGGTTGAGTTTAAAAGAGGATAGATTTAAAACCTTAACGTAACAATAATATTTATTTTGATATTTTAATTCTTGGTAATTGTAGAGTTTTGCATTCACTAGTGAAACTGTAAAATCCAAGAATTTTGAAATAAAATTTAATAACTTCTTAAAATAAGTTTGTAACTTAATTAGTCCCTAAAGCTTGAGGGATGGATGATTTAAAAAGGGGAAAAAAATTAAATTAATCATAAGCTTAATTAGGGTTCATTAGTGGTCATAAGGGCTTTTAGTAATTTTCAAAAGTGTTGAAGACCTGAAGGGAATTATCCTCTCTCACGTAGAAGGCTGGACTAAAGTGTAAATCCTAAAGAAGTTCGTGGACTTACTCCGTTAAATGTCCAAACAAAACCCTTATAGGGGTTGATTCAACAAATAAGATTAAAAACATCTAAAATCTATATTGATCGCGATGCGTTATAACGACAATCGTGAGGCCACGCGGCAAGCCAGAGTAGATCCATCCGATCGCGTCTTTGGATCCGAGGCACCGTAGAGAGGGAGGCGGTGAGAGTGACCTCACGCGCGGGTTGATGAGGGACCACTCATCTAGAGATTGTCTCAAGTTCGGTGACATGGTGGGTTAATCGCCGTTGATCACGATATGATCCGGACCGCTCATCCAACTGCGTCTTTGGATCCGGAGGCATCAAGATGGGTTTCCGCCGTGGGATGTGATCAAGTAATCCTCCCTGTTCATCTCAGATTGTGCCAGATCTCGAGGCGCTGCCACCGCTTTCTCCGCCAACTCGAGCCGTGGGACGCAAATTCCTTCTTCCCTACTTGGGCTTAAGTAAGAGGTTTAAAGGAACCAATTGGGCCTTAATCGCTAGGACAAGCTTTGCAGAGGGCCCAATTTGTCTAAATGACCGTGTAGGGTTGAATTAAGTGTTAAGACACCGAAAGATAGGTCGTCAAGGTTGGACGATGGACTAGTTAACCGAAAGTGAATGGTTAAGGGGTTGAACTAGGGATGCATTGTAAAGGTAAATGGGTGATAGCAAGGTAGGTTACCTCGGGACTTGATTGTTAGGAATGTAACTCACCAAATGCAGGAGAGTAAAGGCATGTGCATCTTGAAATGTAGGGTTTTCTAGCATTTCTTTCGTTAATAGAGGTTTTATTACCCTCGACAATCGGCCATGGAGGCTTAGAGACCGCCGAAGGAAACTAGGGAAGTTTCAGCTCTTGCTAAAGGTAAGTAAACTTGCCTTGTACCCACTCTTAGGAGTTTTGTTTTTCTTGGCTTAGTTATTATCATGGTTGATGGAATTGATGCCTTATTTTATTGAGTTCATTCATGCTATCTTTATTATTCCCCGCTGAGCATGTTTGATTGTCTAGGGATGTTGGAATCCCTTATTTTATTGTTGGTCTTCCGCCCTGACTCAAGTGGAGGGGTGAGGGTCTCAGCTGGAAAACGCCTTCAGTGGACGGATGCCTCTGCGTTTCAGCTTTGCCACCTGCCACCAGAGGGATGATACTGCAGTTGTCCCGCCTGGGCCGCTTGGAATGGTATCGCCTTGTTGACATGTAGGAGAGGTGGCACTTACCACTTATTGACCGGGAGGGTCGTGATTACAGCCGATTAGTCGGGTTACGCTACCGAATCGGGGTGTTCCTTGTTGAGCTTTTCTTTGAAACTCATCACGCAGCTTGAGGGCTATTGTAGTTAGGTTGTACCTGTTTGCTTATGGTAAACTCCTATAATTGATGTTTTTGAGGTGTGACCCCTACCGATCGGTTTGTTGTTTTATTATATTCTTATGATCCATGCAGAGTACTTACCGGCTTTTCTATCCTAAAGCTCACGACTTGCTCTTCTTGTCTTTTCGTGATCCCGAGGTGTAGAGGATTTGCTAAAGGAGGCTAATCGTGTGGATAAGGGTATTTGCAGAGGTCCGAGGATCTCCCTTATTTCTATTTTGTGAGAGATAATTGATTATATGGCAATTTGTAGGGCTCCGGCTTTATGTAGGGCTTATGGACCCTTATGATTTTATTCTGCTAAGACTTGTTTAAAATTATGTTATGTTGTTATCTCTAATTCATTCTTAGGCCTTGTGTCCAGAGTAGAGCTCGACTCCACTCTGATACTACTGCGGTATCGCGCGTACTGAGGCCCGGGAACTGGCCTGGGCGTGATAGAAACAATAGTTACATCGTGATTATTTCAATTGTGAAAATCAAGATTATATCGGTATTGGATAAAAAATAATGTATCGATACACATGGTCGCCATATTGGATTGTTAAACCGGTGTTGTAAGAATTCTTTTAATGTTGTTGTCTCTTTTGGAGCAATGATTTCCTTTGTTTTTATTTTGTTTTGTTCTCGACATCCTAGACAATCCACAGCGGTCTCTATTTTAACAAAGAAGAGCCTCTAGTTGATCAAGTCCGTGAAGGTTAATGGTTGGTGAACCTTTATCATATAATTCATACTCTCCCTCTTATAAAACATTAAGTTCACTCTCATATATACTCTCAACGTAATCTACTCCTAGCCCCGATAAAGAGAGGCTATATAGGAGCATGGGGAGGAGGGCCAGCTCCTCCAAGGCGTGACAATGTTATGGTCAAAACATCATCTCCCTTTTAAACAATGATGATAAGTTAAGGTCAAGATTACCACCCTTGAATATGGTAACTTAAACCCTTGGGAAAGGCCTACCCTACCTCAAGCTTCATGGTTTTACATGTGGAAATTTTGTAACACCGCTTTCTCCGGATTAAGTCTCTTTATTAATGAATGCAACTTCTCTAGAACAAGCTTTTCCAATGATCCATGGCTATTTGACATACCACTTGCCCTTAAGCCTACTTTCATCAATATGCATGCACCCATTGAGTCACTAAATATAGCTAATTTGTTGGTGGATCATAGGCTAAATTATTGTGAGGTAAATCTAATTTTTTGGAAACAACTTTGGACTGATAAAATATCTAGGAAATATTTTGTGGATGACAATCACAACCAAGGCCTGGTCACCCTATGGGCACCACCGCAAATATTTCCGAGAGGCATATAGTTTTTAAACAAAAATTTAGCATTGTGGCAAATGAAAAGTGGAAGGGATGATACTTGATTTGGAGGTTATCTATGTCACCTAGTGTGAAAAACCTTCATTTGGAGATTGATACATGCCAAGATCCCTACATATGCACTTCTATATTCACTGAATTGGCCCACAATCCTCCCCGCCCTTTACGTGGAGTTAACAGATGAAACAATTAGCCACTTAATGCAAAATTGTATAATAGCTAAGCAAGATCAAGTGTGCTATATCTACTTATACAAGACTAAATATGTACCGGAGAATCTATTAACCTGGGACCGGATAACAAACGCACGTGATAGCTCCAAGAGTAAACAAAACTTTGATAAAGCTACCGTTGCCACATGTGCATGGAGCCTTTGGAAGGCCAGCGTGACCTTATTTTCAACGACAAAGGTCTCAACCAATGCGATTTTTGAACAAGCGCTTGCGATTACAAATAAACATTATTGGAAGATCAAGGGACAACTTAGGAGTTTCTAAATACATCCTGCTTTTAACCATAATATCACAATTATGTGTGATCTTTGCCTTGGTTCGATGATTGCTCCTTGTGTGGATTAGGTTTTATCATCATCAAAGGGCAATGCACAAATCCTCTGGCGTGATGCTCAAGTAGCCTCAGTCAAGCCTCTAAGCGGTAACTTCAAGCCCTTTGTCACCGCGAATTGAGCAATGCAAAGCAAGGAATGTGAAGCCCGACAAAATCACTGCATTGCATACTCCTTCATTTGATCGTAAATAAAGATGAAAAGCAACAATGGGAATGGGCAAAATTACAACCACACCATCAATCAAGCTTCTCACTGGAGAACCTAGGCCCTGAGCCGGAGTTTTGCCCAAGAGAACTCAACTTTCTATGCGTATGCATTGGTCGGACATAAGACCAATCCCGGCCTCTCTATTCCACAAGGGGATAGGCCTGCATGGATTGTCTTTTAAGTTTTTAAGGTTTTTTGTCAGCTTGTATTAGCTCTACCCTATCAAAAAATAAAAAAAAGGAATGGCGGGAAAGAGATGCCATTGTGATTTCATTTCTTCGGTTTTAGCTGGGCCATTTAAAAATTGAAAAAAATAGAAAAAATAATATTTGTTTCAAAATTTAATGGAAATTTTATTTATTTATTTTTGGAGAGCATGACAAGATTATTTTTGAAAAAAAGAATTCAAGATGAATGAGACATTTTAAATCCAATCTTCATATTAAATATATGAATAATGCTATATAAGCGGAGTAAACGACACGAATAGGTGACACGACATGTCACCAATTCGTATCGTTTCGGTGGAGTACATAGCATTTCTCTCTCTCTCTCTCTCTCTCTCTCTCTCTCTCTCTCTCTATATATATATATATATATATAATTGTAAAATAAAAAATTTATATATCTATACTAATGTTATTACCTTATACTTATTATGAACTAGTTATACAAATTAATATGAATATTTCATAAAAATATTATAAAATAATTATAAAAATCTTAGATTCTCATTAAAAAGTTAAATATAATTAGAAATTTTATAATTTATTTTAAAAATAAAAGAATAAAAATTAGGTTTTTAAAGTAAAATTAATAATTAATGAAAAACCTCAAAATTAATTAAAAATTACATTTAAAAATATGAAAATTATTTTTTAGGATAACTTGTTAAATTTATCAGCAAACTTTAAAGCTTTTTAAAAATTAATTTTTTTAAATTTATATTAACTATGATTTCAAAATTTTTAAACAAATTAAAAATTATAGAATTAGTTTGCTCATCTAAGTCTGATTTATTTTTTAAATTTTATATAAAAATATTTTTTTTTAGTTTGAAGAAACTGATTTTTGAAACACGGCTTCATGACTTCATCTTAGGTTTTTTTTTAAAAAAAACATAAAATCCACAATCAACTTCATCTTATATTTATTTTATTTTTTTTAAAAAAAATCTCAGTTTGATGAAACTGCCAACTCATGCTTTTCAGAAAAAAAAGACCTTAAATTGATTTTTTAATTAAAAATGTCTATTTTTCAAGTGAATATTAATATAAATTTCAAAATAAGTAGAAAAAGTCCTGAGTTTAGTAAGAATTAAGTGGATTGGACAAAAATGGTCGTAATAAATTCTTATATTTACCTGACTCCCCTTGTAACACTAGTCATAACTACAAGGAGTGAGAGTGTGAGGAGATTAGAAGAACTTGGCTTGTATCACCAAAGAGGAATCACCAAGAAAAGTTTTTGTAAGTGGCTCTAAATTTCATCTTTTTTTGATAGATCTTCGGTTTCTCAATATATGATCAGTGAGAAAAGTTACTTTTCTAGTAAAAATTTGTTTTTTTAATATAAATTATTTTTGATACTCAAATGATCTTCCTCTCCTCAGATAAGCTCATCCACATTTAGATCATCGATCATAAGTTCTAGCTTTCAGTATCTTTTGATCTAAGATGTTTTAAGATTTTTAATGTGGTTTTGAATCTTGTTTATAGTTTTACGATACCATTGTCAAAGTGATTTTTTTTCTTTAAAGTTTTTGAGTTAAAAAATATTATTTATATATATATATTTTTGTGATAAAGTAGTTATTTTGTGTGTTTAAGCTAGTATGTGTTTTTTTTACTCTGAAAACAATTAATTGTTTTGTGATATTTGAATCTATGATACATTGGGGACTTAGATTTGAGAAGTGTGTGATTTGAGAAGCGTGTTTCCTAATCTTGAACTTTTTTATGGATAAGTTATTGAAATCTGTTAATAGTTTTATCTACTAACTATAATTTATTTTTAAAAATTAGTTTGATGATGATAATAAAGAGAAATGAGAAAGAGGTAGTAGGAAAAGATGATTTTTTTTTTTAAATTTTTTCCAACAAATCTATGTTTTATCAATTATTATAGCTCCTCTTTTTGTATTGTTGGAAACAATGTTTCAATGATGCTAAACTACAAAAAATATGGATTCAAGAGGAAAAGAGAAGATGAGCGAGAAAAATGGAAGCTCCTCTCAAACACCTAGTGGGAAAGACTCAGAGCAAGGTGCAAATCATGAAACCACATTGCATGTTTGCACTGTTTGTCACAAGGTTTTCCTTGCAAGTAAAAGAAGTCCCATGGCAACATAAGGGTTAATTCGAATCGATCATACAGAGGAATGGTCCTCTGAAGAGACTCCTCTCTACGGCGAAAAGAGGAACTGTGAATAAAAGAACTACTTGCATGTCATACTGGGTTTGATGAACTTTGACCTCGATTCAATGGGCAATTGTGAAAATCAGCTTCGCTGATACTTCGGGGATGTTGAGTGAAGATGTGGTGATAATTCAATTAGAGGGCCAAAGCAAGAGCTCTAGTCATGAAAATGCATGACTTTTATCTTGAGTCTAAAAGGAGAAGGAAAAATTGAAAATGATGATGATGTGCAAGAACAACTACAAGAGAAGACTAAAGCTTATGTATGTTATATATGCACCATTCTCAACCTATAAGCACAAGCTAGGAGGACAAAGAGCCGGATATCCAAAAGTGAAGAACAACTCAAGTTGGTGAGACTTCGGAGAAAGGCAAATGATTTCGACAAGTTGAAAAACATCAATGCAATCAATGTGATGTTGTTTTCCCTTGTGGACGAGCCCTTGGAGGACACATGAGGAAGCACTTTCTAAAGAATCATCCTCGGCAATGGTTACCAAGCAAAGCCACAAGTTTTTGACTTTGATCTAAAATGAGGAGCTAATCATGGAAGAAGAAGGAGCTGAGAAAAATGAGGAGAAGAAGCATAAGAGCTCTATATGTTCTTTGAATGGTACTTTTAGGGATTGTTGTCATGGGCATGATACTTGGGTCTGATACAATCTGAGGGACTCATGTTAGTGCCATGAAATTAAGGAAAGTTATTATCTATATGTTCTTTGATTTGAGCTTGTGTTTACAAACCTGAGTTATTAAATCTCCTCAGTTCTATAAAGCCAATTTAAAAACCAAACAGATAAATAAATCTTGTAAATGCCCCTTGCTTATGAAAATTTATTAGTAAAAGGGACCTTGCTGCCAAAAACATGGTTATATCTTTATATTTATTTATTTATTTAAAATTACGGTACAAAATCTTTTTAATATGAAGTAGATTCCATTCTTTTACTAATAACTTTTAGAAATAGGTCCTTTTTGCAAATTATATTTTCCCTTGGCGTGTAAAGTTGTTGCTTGTAGCACTGTCTATACCGCCCTTTTATATAATATAAAAGAAAACTCACATATGTACATGTAATGAACCCCCTATAAAACATGTTTCTATTTTTTTTGAAATAGATGGATAAACCACATTTTATTTACTTATCATAATGTAGGTAAGTTAGGCATTGCTGAAGTTGTGTAGGTAAAATGTAAATAAATACAAAGTTTAAAATAATATGGGTCCTCCCTAATGCAAAGAATCGCTGTCTTCTCCCTAGCTTCCAGCTTTGGGTCGGGCCCTCCTAAGAGGAGTCTCCACTCTCATCGACCCTCTCTCCTGGTGTGGCGGATGTGTTTCACCGGTGTTCGCTTGTCGCCTCCAACTTTCGATTGTTTTGTCATTGAAACTACATCCAACCAAGATTGATTACTGATGAAGGAAAGTATTATTGGAGCAATCTCTGCTAAGAAAATATGTTGTTTATTCTTCTTAAAACACTGCTTCATTTCTCTCATTTTAGTAATCTTAGTTCTCTTTACTTTTTTAATAAATGCCAAGATTTTAGCCAGCTCAGGAACCACAATGTAGTGTAAGTGAGGTGTAAGTCAAACTCAAGTACCCTCTTTTTTCCGACGATTTAACTGAGTTTATCAACTTTTTTCACGGCCAGGTAAACTTAGTTCTCATTAGTTAACTCCGATTTTAAAAGCCTGAATTTTTCTAAGCCTCTAACTAAGCTCTAGTAATTTTGAATCTTGTTCATAATGTCCCAGCTGGGTGTCAAGCAGTAAAAAGACTCTATGCTTTAACCATATCTCCTCAATCTCCCTTTATCTTCTACTGTTCCTTCATGCATCCCTGTGCTCGTTCTCAAACAGGAAACCGCTAATGGGCTTTCGGAAAAGAGATGTGGTTGAAGTTTGGGCTACTTTTGTTAAGCTTCTCTCGCTTCATATGAAAATTATTTCTGAAATTTTTTAGTATAAACATCCGGCATATATCCCTTCAATATTCACATACACAACCGTTCATATAAATTTTTATTACTATTATGATTTGTCTGTAAAATAAGTTCTGATTTGATTTCAAAGTATGAACCTTTGAAACCTCATGCATGCTAGTGTAAAATTTTAAATATGACTTGTCTATCTATGAATTTTCATTTATTTTCATAGAAATTGGATTAAAAATCTAGATTTTTTCTCTCAATTTGGACCGTCAAGCATGAGAAATGGTAGTCCGAAACTATGCGGTTATCAGTAGAATTGGTGTTGTTTGAGAGTCTGATAAATAACATTTTGCTTCTTTGTAGAGTTTCAATGTAAGCTAATCAGTCTCCAGTAAAAAGAATCCAATACATATCATTCCTTTTAATACTGTCAGATACACTGATAAAACTCTGCAACAAGTTTAGGTGCATCTTCAATTCCGGGCCATTATGAGCTAGAGATAAGGCAGCAAGAATACCGTGAGATACAAGCAATAGACCTTTCATTTTGTGGAATCCTCTAT